>VXBA01003848.1:169989-181409 GCA_013399895.1 Serilophus lunatus
AACAATCTATGTATAAAATGTCGGGAAATTGTTGAAGATAGTATGTCAATAAAGACTCCAAACTATAAAATATTACCAGTTATAACATCTTTCTTAAGTAAAAAATTGTTAACAAGTTATCCTTTTTAATCACCCTAAACAGTAACATGGTTTGGACTACTGAAGTGATAAAACTGTTGAAAGAACAAATATCACACATAAAACCACTGAACAAACCCACCACAAATTTGAAAATTTGAAAAAATTTGAAATTTGAAAAAATCAAGTCAAACNAAGAGCAATAGTATTTCAGTGTATGTATAGACTGAAGATTTTTCTCTATTTTCAAACTTCTGAGTATCATCAGGCACAAAAGAAACTCAGAAGCAGAGGTTTGACTGCAAAACCAGACCCACTTATTTACCTTTGGACAACTTGCCAAATAAAGTTAATGAATGAAGATGCTTTCTGAGGGACATCTAAACATAATAGAAGCAGTTACATTTCTCCAGCAGTCATCTATTTGTCACAGGTTTCCCAAATCTGGAAGAGGTTACTACCCTTAAATCTAGTTCCCATCATCAGTCTAGTCCAGATGCTTTTTTCTAAATCCACAGAACTTTACAATGAAAATAAAAATGCCTCTGAGCCTAGACATATTTCCAGCTTCCCATGTGGTGGGTTTCTGAAGTGAATGGCAGAATCTTTCATGGCATTATCCTAGAAACCTGATTTATAGAGGCGCAAGTCACTGCATATCAACTAAACCACTATTTAATTACGCAGTCCTAGCAGAGTCATGTTATTCTAAGTCTCTCCTTTGTTGAAAGAGGACAGAAATGCAGATATTTTAAATATTTGGTTTCATAAATGCTGGCAGGTATGCAACTTCTGCATACAGCTGGAGAACTACAAGAATATATGATATTATTGTAGACAATGGTTCTCTCATATTACAGTGATAACTATTTTTAAACAGTTACAAACCTCAGTGTTCAAGGAGATAATGTAATTCCTTTACTTCAAGCTACTTACTTCCTCTGCATTATATCAATCAAACTCATCACATCCACTCTCAACTTTACAGCAAATCAAAGATACAAATTGAAAAGATGTATGATGAAAGAGATGCAAAAAGACTCCTCAGACTCCTGCTTGAATAATAAAAATGGAAGTGTTTCCATAAAGCACTTCTGGTAATGTGGCTTCCCAAGTTGGGGTTAACTCTAAACACACACTCATGTTCACTTGTGTTCCAGAGATTTGAAGATTAGATGAAGTCACTTTCAGCTTCTTTAGCATCTTCGAGAGAACTCTAATATTCAGAATCACAACCATGTCCAGATCACAAATGTAGTTTAAGTAAAAGGAAACTTCTTTGTTACAACCGATAAAGAAGATCTGGCTTAAAAGCCAGTTTTCTTCACAGTATAAAGCATATGTGGGTAACACTACAGCAGAAAAAGGAGAAACTTTGAGTGATTCACTGAAGGGTTGATGTTGGAAGGGACCTCTCTGGAGGTCACCTTGCCCAAAAAAGCCTCCTACAGTTAGTTGTCCAGAACTGTGTCTTTTTTATTAAAGGTGACTAAATAATAACAACAATATGAAAAAGATGAATAAAAAAATAAGAACCCTTAGATGTTTCTTTTAAAGAACTCTCTATTTTCTGAAGCATGGTACCTGCAATTTTTTTTCTTTCTCTCACAGATCTATATTACCCTCCAAATATACAAATACTGAAAGAGACATGTAGGTACAAAAAATCCATGACACTTATTTTCACCAGATCCTAGTGATTACCTAATTTCAGTACAACAAAGCAGTTATACATATATTAATATTCAGATGCCCATATACAT
The DNA here is from genome assembly GCA_013399895.1 of Serilophus lunatus. Lineage (NCBI taxonomy): Eukaryota > Metazoa > Chordata > Aves > Passeriformes > Eurylaimidae > Serilophus > Serilophus lunatus. The sequence goes on from VXBA01003848.1 coordinate 171,831, forward strand.
GCCCAAAATGTACCTTTATGTTCACAAATCATGTGATGAGGTTCAAATAGTTCTCTGTACACCAGGTGTGGTCTGGGATTACAGTAAACATCCATGATACTGTAGCTTAAATGACTTTAATTTTCTCAAGCACTTAAGAGAATACTGAGCAGCTTGCTGATGAACCTCCAATGACAAAGAATTTGTTTTTCATTTCCTCAGCAGTACCACAGTAACAGCAATCCTTACTTTTGGTCTAGTTTGACAGCAGACAGAAAGGGATAGAAAAATGTTTTCTTTACAGCAAATTCAGAACATGGCTGTAGCAAGAATTCAAGGCTTGGAAATTCATGTTTAAAAGTGACAGGTCCAGACAGGCTTCTGTACTAACTCATTTGCATGTGTAAAGACTCCCTACAGCCTACTTTCCTGGAAATTTGGATATGCAGCAAAAAGATGAGCTTAACAGAGCCTCAGAAGTAAGACAGAGCATCCTCCAAAATCACCTGAAATGCGACCACGAGCCTAGAATGTAATAAGATAACTGAAATCAAGTGTGTGCCTGTATATTCCTATGAGGCTGCAGCTGCCAAGCTACAGCTAGGTTTCCAGCAGTGGTGACCTGGACAGAGGAGCAACCAGCAGAGTCCCTATTTCTCTATATTTGAACCTTAGTGCACTATTTTGAACCTAAAGACTAAATACATTTGACCAAGCCACTGCACAGTGAGATGTGCTTTTATTGCAGCATTATTTAATGCATATTTCAGTTTTGTTTTGCCAGAATGAAACACATTTGAGATGCAGCATTTAAGAATTATCCAGCATCTGGGACTTGTATAGTTTTTAGCCAAATACTTGACACGGTCATTCAAAGAGCTGAACCCACAGAAGCATGAGATCATAATCAGTAGTGATTTGACTTGCATCATAGATCAATTTTGAGCTGTTGTTTCAGTTCTTTGGGAGCAGTACAGACATAAAGACTGAGAGAGAGAGAGAGAGAGGAGATGGAAAAAAACCCGAAACTACTTTCTTTTCTCCTGAAGTAACCACAACAGATTACTTCCACTTTCTTCTGAAGTCAAGAGTAACTGCAGGCAAAATCAGTAAATACAGTGACGCCCTAACAAGGGGCAGCAGTTCACAAAAGCAGTAAAATAAACTGCTGCAGAACATGCGGTAGCTGTGTATTGTCTGATAGAAACAGTTCCCATCAATTTAGCCAAAAGCAAAAATAAATGAGATTTAACTCTTTCAACTATGAAGGGTACAATTCCTGAAAAGACAAAAATCACACTGAACTCTTGATTTTGGTATTATTTTTCTTGCTTTGAAAAAGCATTTCATGGTAGGTTCTCACAGCACTTAACAAAGAATATTTACTTAAACATCTAAGGAGTCCCATAAAAGAGATGAAAGGTATCATGGAGTAACCATGTGAATGGCACAAAGGATATTACCACAGCAATCAAGGAAACACCAGAAAAAAAAGGCATTTTTTTTTTGCTGTCTCCCATTCTCCCTTGCCCAAGTTTCTGCATGGGCACATTTTCCTTCATAACAGTAAAATGACTCAGAATACCTGAAAGAATTATTTCAGGTTTCCATATACTGATTTAGTTGTATAGTTCTTGACTACAAATAACAACAACAGCAGTTTTGTCGATGCTACAGGGCAAATTAAGTGTCTTGATAGACAGTCGCACATTTTAACCAGGAAAATAAGATCTTGGAAGGGATTTGGTTTCAGTCTTCCTGGCAAAGATCTCTCTGTACTGCCTCTCAGTAGTAGAGCAGATCTGCCTATATGCATAATGCCAAACTAAAAATCTTTGCAAGCTGAAAATCCTACTACTCCTCCCTATTACTGAGTCATGATTTTTCTAATACACAGCACAATTTATAAGAGGACCAGTGCTGCTCTAGTTAAGTATAACCAACTACAACTTGTGCTCTGAAATCACGTCTTTTATTGCAGCTTGCCTTTTTGCTCCTAGACAGCCTCCCACAAGTGAGTACTGCCAGAGCCTTTCATTTCCAGCTGCTTAGGATAGCAGGGTGAAGGCTAAAAGGCTATGCAAGGTATGGACATGAACAACATTAACCAAATAACAAAGCAGAGGCAGTAGGCTGCTACAGATTCACAAATAAATACATTTGCAGCACAAAAGCAAGCTCGCGTTCTGGGCCCCATAGAAAAATAAACATGTAAAGCAACTACTTTTAAAAACAGAGAAAGCCAGCAGCTGCAGCTTAACTATTTTATAGAACACCTTCCCCAGCCACAGAAGTGGGATGAAGATGTGCTTGCTGCTCTATTCAAAATTTGTGCTCTGGCATTATTCCTCAGCAGGCGGCTTAGTAATTTCCCCCCAGCACCTTGGACTAATGCAGACAAAAGCATAAATTGCATGATAACTAATGCTGTCATTCTGATTAAGCTAGGTGTGTTAAAATATACAAGGGGCTAAAGAGCACAACTCCAGATTGCAAAAAATACTCCAAAATTGAAGATGTATTTCTTTAGATACGCAGAAAGATTAATTAGCTGTATGAGAGGACATGGAGCAAAGTTCTCTTTGCAGTTACGGCTTCCTTGTGGAAGAGGAGGGGCATACACTGATCTCTGTGGTGACCAGTGACTGGACTTGAGGAAATGGACTGAATTTGTGTCAGGGCAGGTTTAGGTTGGATATTAGAAAAAGGTTCTATACCCACAGAGTGGCTGGTACAGGAACAGACTCCCAAGGGAAGTGATCACAGCACCAAACCTGTTCAAGAAGTGTTTGGACAATACTCTCAGGCACTTGGAGTGACTCTTAGGGTTGGTCCTGTGCAGGGCAGAGTTGGACTTGATGATCCTTGTGGGTCCCTTCCAACTCAGCATATTCTGTGATTCTGTGAAATATCCAGGATTGAAGGGTACTAGCTGAGGAAAAGGACAGCACAACACAGCTTGTGTCAATGGCCTGGGTTAGACATTAGATGGAATTGTTTTTCTGAGGTGTGCAGTTCTGCTCAACATAGCCTTCTCCCATTTTGCTGCAGTCCTGTTCTCAGACTGTTTATTCATACCCATCTATGCCTGCTAGGTGGTGCTGTGGGATGGCTTTTCTAGGGTAGGAAAGGCAGCTTGGTTTTTTGGTTCCTCCTCACTGTTATTTTTTGCCTTCTACATGAGAACAGCTGCAGTGTTTTTTGTATCTTGCTTGTACAGGATGTGTCCTGTCAGGTCTCCTTTCTTGTTCTTCACTTGCTGCAGGCATGTGGTGGCCGCCATTGAAGATGCTGCTTCTCCAGAGCAGCCAGAGAAAATGAATATATCAGTGTTCATCTGCACCATGTAGGAAAGGAGGAACCTTAGATGGAGGCAGGAGGTATTAATAGCTACCCTATGGTTTTCCAGATTTTCATTTTCCTTTGGTTCTAAAGACAAATAAATGTTTTAACTATTAAACAAACTATTTTTATTGACAAAGAACGATTTAAAATTAAATCAGACACACAAATTAAAAGTATGGTTTCAAAGGAAAGAGTAAGACTAAAACTTCCTAGAGATCCAATGAGTAAAATATTTCTCTTTTTTCCTCTCAGACAGCAAACCAGTTTTATGAGGGAAGGCAACCTACTGCAAAAACTTCAGAGGGTGACCCTCTGAAAAGGAAGTTAGTGGGAAAATTTTTATGCTTAATTTTTGTTCTGGATCTAATCAATAACTCAAATTATAGGATTCTATTGCTATAATATCTATAGTATCATAAATAGTGCAGACTGAGGTTGAACTATTCAGACCTGTACGTAAAGGAAGTTTGGTGATGTCCATCTGTTCCACATAACTTCATGTCAGGATAGCCAAAGATGATGAACGATCCTAACCCACCCTTCTGAGCAAAAGGGAAGAGAAACAAAACAAGCCCAAGATGAGTAATTGCAGTAATACTACATCGTGTGATGACATCAGGGAAATCTTGCGCTCGGTTTTCAGATCCTGTTCTATGGTCCAATGTCTTGGGACACTCTCTGAGCCCTTGCTGTTCCTACGCAAAAAACACACCAGTAAATGGCAAGGCTATTGTTTTTAACACAGGCTTCAATTTCTATGTACTGAATTGATGTTTTCTGTCTGACACTCTGCTATGAATCACCTTCCACTGTCAGAAACTGAACTTGGACCCATTCACATTGCGTCCCTGCATCAGAACGGGATGAAGAGGAAAGCAGGAGGGAAAATTTTGCAGGACATTGATGAAAGTTGAATTATATCACAATTTTAAGGAAGTGTTCTACAAATCTCAATATCAATTAGTACAAATGTCTGTCTGAACAAATCATGAGGCAGTGCAGTTCTGGAAGCAAACCTACTTTCAGGTGGTCTATCACATCATTCCCCCTACATCTATGTGGAACCTTTACTACAGAATGCTCTACAGATCCCCTAAGCATAGAAGAGAGGCCAAACAGACATCAAACTCATGAAGAGCATGTATATGGGAAAAATAGACTGCAGCGAGAAAGGCAAAATGAAAAAATTACCTGAGCACAAAGCACTGCAAACCACAGAGAACAGACAGTGACACAGAGGAGCAAAAATCATGAAAAAGTGGAATTCTATCCACTCTATTTAAATGAAAACACAGTGAACTGAAACACAATCCCCATGGGATTAACAGTTTCAAGACAATCCCATACGTTATCACCTATGGGGGTCTCTTGTCCCACTTTACTCTTTCCACTTATTCTGCAAGAAAGCCTGTCATATGCAAAGCTTCACTAGGGAAGTGGTAGCATTCAAACTGCAAGTTAGCAAAGTGTTACATTTCCCTCCAAAATCATAGCAATAAGATGCTTAGACAACTATACATTGACATATGAAGTGCAATGTAGAAAAATGGCTTCTGAGGGGTTGCCTTAACTTTATCACTAAGCTAAAGAAGCAAGTAGTTACATGCTGCTGGGAAGGAGAAAGACGAAGCATACAGTTCTGTGTCCTCTAATAAGAGGAGGAAATTCAAAAATAAAAGGGACCTGTTTATACAAATTCCATGCTGGCTGAGGTATTAACTGTATTTTTTATATTAAACACCACATTCTTGTTTTTTATTAATGTGCTTTTCAAAAAGGAAGATAATGGAGAGAGAGAGGGAGGCAAACCAGGAAGCATCTGAAGTCCTTGTTCAATTGCTGTGATCAAAGAGGATCAGAATATGGAAAGAGAGTACACAGCATGCCCAGATGCTACTCATTTCAGTGTATGATGGAAGCCAGCTAGAGAACCTGCTGGTATGCTGGAGATTATTCTGAAAAGGCTTCACGCAGTATAAACGACTACTAGAGAACTGTGGATTTAAAAAAAAAAAAAAAAAGAAAAAGAAAAAAGCCTGTTAGAGAACCTTCCTTTTGATCTTATGAAAAGTAATTGAGGTCTGCATATCTTACCAGACCTCTTCCTTCCTAAGGACTAGTCTTGTAACTGAGGAGACCAACAAAAAAATCTATGAGGTAACCACAATGAGTCCTGGGCGATAACCTGGTGCAGGACCTGAGCTGGTTGTAACTCAGAGGTTCCTTGTGGTGCAGTACATGCTTAATATAAAGTCATAATGCATGTTTTGGTAGTTTCCATTTTTGATACAGAGTGTTTTTTCCTGTTATGCAAGTATCTCCAGCTAGTAGTTGTTGCTTTAAAGAATGACTATCTAAATAAAAGAATGACTAACATTTTTGAGCAATGCCAGAAGAACAGACATGGTAACAATTAGTATTAGGTTCAATTTTCACCTATGTATCTATCTTCAACACATATAATCTGTCCTTCCACTCCCTTGTGTTCTCTCCCCCAGGGCTCTAAAACCCAAATACTAATTTTCCAGATGAGGGACCAGGGCAAAAAGAGATTTGAAAACTGGTTCAAGAATGTGCCTGGGAGCTGGATTCAGCCTGGGTCTCCCAATGTACAGACTCCCTCCCTAGCTGGGCTATTCTTCCAGGCTAAGCTACAAGCAAAACACTGGTATGTTAACTGCTGTGTTGGCTGAACTGCCTCAGATCTGGTTTACATGACACTGCAAAAAATGTTGGATAATACCTTCTTTCCTGCAGGCAGAATTCCACTACTGCACTATATATATGGGGAAAAGGACAGATACTAATTTAAGAAGAAAATTAAGATGAACGTAAGAGGAAAAATAAAGGCAGTGAAATATATACCAGTTCAGTTTTTGCCTGAAGAAGTTCCAAAAAGAGGACATTCAGAAAAATAATTCAGAGAGAAGATTAAGCAGCACAGTCTGTAGATAAAGATGGATCCTACATGCCTTATAACAGCAGTCACAGAACAAAAACTAGATTCAATTCATACGTTTAGAGGGGTATGAGGTCCTTTCTTAGAAAAACATTTAAACAGACTTTTTGTGGAATTTCTGCTTTTGTTTCCTTGCAAATGGTACTTGCATTTCTGCAAAATTCTCTAAAAATGATCCACACCAACTGTGCAGTTCTCAAAAATCTTTAATAACAATTCAATAATCATCAAAATAAAGGAGAGAGAAAGAAAAAACTTGGTAACAAAGTTACAAAGTTTACTCTTTGGAAAATAGTTTACTAGTGAAAAAAATTAAGTGATAAACAAAAGCATTTTACCCACATCCTATGAATTAATTAAACTATGCCTGTCACAGAATAAATACTGTGGTATATTGTGATAAATACATAAAGTTAGCTCAAAACTCTGTTAAAATAAGGAAAGAATATATATTCTTCAAATTTGATGGAATAAGTAAAAATTAACCATAATGCCCTTTCTTTAACAGTCATAAACCCCCATAATGGTAATACCCACTGAAGAATGCAAAATGTTGGCCATCTCTTCTCTCTCCTGAGTCGTCTCAGCACCATCACTGCAACCCTCCAGCCCCATCCACTGCTTTCTGCTGACAGAATAACCAAAAGCTCTGCCTAAATCTCAAGACATTTAACTAAACTTGATGCCTGTTTTGTTTCTTATACTGGCCTCACTATGCAGTACAGGTGGGGTACTGGTACATCATACTTTGTGGAAACACACCCACTCACTATGGTTCATTTTCTTATATTTCATAGTGATCTATCTCCTGTACCACACATGGCACTGATACGGTTCTGTGATTGAAGAAAAGATACAAGGATAGAGCACAAAGGATACTTGCTATTGACGTGAGCCTACAATTTCTGATTTTTGATACTCATCTATTGATGTGTATAAATGTACATACCAGAATCAGTCCTCTAATAGACTGGCAAATTAGCTATTTTAACATACGTCCATGGTTGATAATGGATGTGGTTGTTATCAGACTGAAAATTACTTCCAAAATCTTCTTCCGTTAGAAGTTGATTTGGGCAGCACAGAGTATTAGTCTTAGAGAACAGAGTGAAAAAGTGATGTCCCATCAGAGGCAAATCTAAGTGCTTACATGAAGAGGCAAACTGCAGTTTGCATCCTAGTTCTGCCACAGTGCTAAAGACATCACATAATTCATCAACATGACTGAGTGGAACAAAACAAAGGGAAATTATTATGATGATTAAAAAACTCATGAGGAAATTCAGAGGAAGGACTTCATTGTGAAGCATTACTGGATTTCTCACAAATGCTTATTTGACTATTAAATAGATCAAGAAAACTATATCACTTGACCTTCATTAAAGGTCTGATCTAACTCTAATTTGAGTTCGGTGACATTTCAATAACTGATTATGCACCAGAAAAGCTTTCCCTGCTCTCTATTAAAACTTTCTAACAGCTCACATGGCCTCTGTGAAGCACCATAGCCACTGTCAGAAAAGATAACATCACTGCATCACCTAAGAACAACAAGATCAGAAAAGGGGTAACCCCTGAAAATGAAATGTTATGCATGAGTTCATGAAACAGTGCTCCCAGAAAACGTTCAGACACAATTGCTTATTTTAATTTTAAAACACTCCTTAAAATGCAGTTTATTAAACTCCTGACTTGGGACTAATGATATTTCTACCCTGCAAAATGATAATGTAGCTATCCCAAAAGGGTTTGCATAATGACCACAATGTGCTTTACACTGGGTAAATCGATTTCTGCATTTATATATGCACAAAAATGTCACTTGCGTACTATACCCTAAGCCTGCGTTATAACTACCTTCTTTTTATCCTTGGAGCAACTCTTTAGTATTTCTTCATTCTGTTTCATCTGACAACTTATGTCTTAAAATTTTCTATTTTTCTTGGTCAGGTAGTTGATTTTATAGTCAAAGACATGCTTCCAGCATGCTGGAAAAAGTAGGCTCCATTTTCTTTAGTCTCAGCCCTCAATACGGACAAACTTTCAAACTGCACCTTCTCCTTTCACAGTAATGCTGGACATAAAGCTTGTTAGAAAACACTACTAGCTAATACTATTAATAGCTAGTGTGTGAAGCACAGCATTTTGCTCACAAATGTGAATGGTAACAGTTCGTAGCACTGAACTACTGTACTGAGAGTTCAAGAAAATTCTAAAAACTAGCACTGCCTTTTAGGTTGTTTTTCAGTTTTTACCCCACCTAATTCTAGTGTAAAACTTGTTTGTTTCTTTCTTCATGCCTTTCCTTTACAACCAGAAATCCATACATCTGCACAGATGCATGGTATTTTCTGTGAATATTTGGACATATTTCACCCATGGCTAACCTGGCACTTTCTCATACAGATTTAAACAGATGAAATTGAGTGAAAAGTTGGGTCTGAACATTTGCCATGTTGTTGACAGTTAATCATTGCATTTTCTCACTCTGCATTTCAAACGAGATGAAATAAGACATCTGATGTGATGTGGGGGAGCTGTGTTTTAAACAGCGTATTTATCTCTTCAAGAAGTGAATGCAACAGATGGAGCAACAGAAACAGTTCCTGCTGTAGACTCTGTAACAAGCCAATTATTAAAATTATTAAAGAGATGTTTCTGCTCAAATTAAGGTGCAAATGAGGCCATATGCCAAAGTAAATGATATGGATTTTATTTTAGAGTAATTGAGGGCTTCAAAGAAGGTGAGAGACATAGGGGAAGGGGTGCAGCAGAGAGAAGGAGTGACGCAGAAAAAAGATATCAGTACTCCATAGATTCTGATGATGTCCTGTCAGTCCTCTTCTTCTGGTCTTCTCAGTGGTTGTGGACTGTATCTGTCAAGTGATGGGGGGGAAGAGTTTACAAAATTTCCATTTCATGGTTTTTATATTTTACGAGGCTAGGTGGAAACACCTCCTGCACCTCCCCTGATGATATAATACTGGATTACGGGACATTTCATGAGTCTTTGACATCTCCTAAAATGTTGAAGCTGCCTCTTAGTTGAATTAATCATGGTCCATTATGGTCCATCACCTGAGATGAATAGCTCAGGCTAGATGTAAATGTCTTTGGTGCTCCTGAAGGGGTTTTCACAGCTGAGTCATCAGTTAAGGGAAGACATTGGCATAAGAAGGACTATCCCACCTTGCAGGATTTGCTTCTTATCGGCCTCTCCCCTTATCTGGAAGTCCATTTTGTAACTTCAGGTATGCACACCCTTCTGCACTTGGGAGGTGTAGTGGTTTAACCCG
>VXBA01003850.1:0-45979 GCA_013399895.1 Serilophus lunatus
TTGATTGATTGATTGATTTCCTCCGCCATCCACAGTTAATTATGGAATAAATTATTTTGCTGTTTTCATAGTGACTAACATAATGAGACTCCTCTCCCAGATGTAGCTGCTCAGGGGGTCTCTACCAGAATAATAAGCAATACAAGTAGGGCTAAAGGGTGTTTGCTGTTGTTTAATGGTGTTCTGTACCATGATATCAGTGGGTTTTTTTGTTTCTCTGTTTTAACATTAATAAGTATTTTCCTAACTTTTGCACATGAATCAGGAAATACTACATCTCTGCCGCGTACAGTGAGTGGTGAGACAGACTGTGGTGTGAAATATCATCCACTTGTAAATACACTCATAAGTTGGCAGATTAGCAAGTCAAATGTGGTGAGTCATCGTACTGATCAAGCAAATTTGGATATGAGCCCTTTACTCATAGAGAGACCATTTATTTGAAACAGCCAAAGGGTATAGTATTTCAAACCCAATTCTGTATATGAATACTTGGAAAGGGGGAAGGGTCTTATAAAATTCTATCAAACAACTGTGTTTAATCTTAGCTCTCTAGCCAAATGGCTTCTGTTACAAAACTTCTTGAATATATTCACATAATATATTATGATATTTGTTGTGTCAGAATGTCTGAGATTAGAACTCAAAATCCTTACCCCAAGCAACATGATTCAGTTTCACTCTGAGCTTGTACTTTTTTCTACTATTTATATTATTGTGTCTGCATCCTAAGCAGGTAAAATATCTGTTCCTTGAATAGGCACAATTTTATTTTTCATTTTTTTCTTTACTTTCTAGACAGTGGACATTGTCCTTTTCTGTCTGTTTTTCTGTCTCAGAACAAGGTTAATTGAAGTACTTTTGCTTCTATGAGAGCCTAGTTTATTTGAATAAATCAGCTGTTCTTATCACACAGTTTTTTGTGCTACCTACTACGGAATTTTAATATCTGTTTTGCTAAGGAAAGCATTTGCAAGGAATACAATACTGTTTCTTTTTCTTTTATTCTTACTCTGTCTGTCTCCTTTTTGGGAAGAAAGATTTGTCCTAAAGATATGTAATTTCTTTTGGTTTTAAAGTAAATTTGATGTGACAGATGCAAGCCTCCTTCAGGATTTTTTTTAAATTTGAAGGATCTCAGAAAAGTAAGAAAAATATAGGCACTATATTTCAGAGTACAACACAACTTATGTCTGAACGCAAAAAGATTTAAGACACTCAGAAATGTCTTTGCTCTACTGTTGCACTAGAACTCATATAACTGCTGTAACAAGACCAGCAGTGGGAAAACTTGTATAATTTGACATAAAATCTTTTTTTTTTCATATCTACTGTTTGATTAGATTTTTCTGTTCTTGTTTCATGGTAATGCTTGTGATATTACTGGTATGAAAAAAATCTAATGTAGACAAAGATGCAAGGCATTATATGAAAATCCATTAATTGTATGGGAAAACTGTTGTAAAATATCCTAATCTTACTACTCTGCTTACTTTCAATTAGCAGAATTATCTCTTAATTAAACATACCCTTATTCCTCATTCAAAATGAAACACCTTTTGTAGGACAGAGTGGTCTCATAGGTCCAAATTACCATCAAATTAACTTAGCATTTAAGGCAATGCTTTCCAAATGCATAAATAATGAACATAATCGAACACTACCCTTACTTCTACACATTTTTAGGCACTATGCAATAAATTATGTCTATGTTTATGTTCTGTTGTATTGCTGATTAGATGTTGGTCATATCTCCAAGGTCATAACCTCAGTAGGATTATGTAAGAAGTAGGATAATGCATATGTAATTGTGTATGAATAGTTAGCTAATAGAATGGTGGCTATAGTGGTAGCAGTAACTGTAATAGTTGAATGCAAATGCAGATACATCTTCTGTGGACATCTAGTCAACATATGTTGCTTGTATTCATGAAATTCTGAAAGTATTTATTAAGACACTGTGTGGGGCTGAGATTTTAGTTATGATGCAAGCAAATCTTGGATACATCAAACAGCAACTCAATAGTAAAAAGGAGTTTGACTACTTTTTAAGAGTTATTTTGACACCATGTCCGGTAAATAGAAGATGTTAACCGTCACATTTTGAGTTTTACTTTTAAGCAGAAGGTAATATTTATACATTTGTTTCAGGTATAATTAAAGTTTCAGTGCTTCTGAAAGACAACCTTGCATAAGGTAGGTGTGATTTATGATTTTAATATAAATTATGATTGATCACTGTTATGATCAATTCTAGTTGTTTGTTTCCCAGTGGAACAGTTCTGCAATTCTCTTCATGAAACATTTCCTTACTTACCATTGCAGCTTCATATTATCTTACCCTATAACACTTAGTCTACTTGAGGATATTGTCAGAGGGTGTGTACACACAAAAGCTTTACATGATAGTTTTAAAAATGGATCTTGCTACATCAACTTAAACTGACATTAGTTGATTAGTCAAATTCTGGTTTTGTGTTTTTAAGCAGAATATTGTTACTTTCTGTACAGTCATTGATGCCAAACACAATTAAAACTCTTTTTTTTTAAATGCTAGAGATTATGTTGACGGTCCTGGATCAAGATTGCGACTAGGTAATTTTGTGCTTGCAAGAAATTCAAGCATTAAAACTTAAACCTAATGATTTCAAAGTTTTTAAACATTATTACATTGTTCTCCTCTTGCATATAGAGTGCTTCCTCTTCTATTTCTCCAGCTTTGCTGCCTGTTGATCTGCTCTTGAGAGTGTCTTCACTCACCCACAGGTTCTACACTTAGAAACTAGAGGATTTGTTCGTGATGAGACGGCAGTCTCATAATATAGCATTTGTAGCTCTTTGCAATATTAAATATCATGGTTTTGTCTAATAATTGTATTTTAAAATGTTTGAAAATGGGAAAATTGCATTTCACATACTTGACACTTCAGACAAATATTGTCTGAAATGTCATTAAAGTGCATCTCAAAAATATGAATTCCAACCGTAAATCAAACAGATCTTATTTTAAAGATCGTTATCTTGGATAAAGTTCTGCTGAATGCAGTAAGAATTTCTCAGGAGAAATATTTCATAGAGCCCTGGTAAATTATCATGTATTTATACATCATTTTTGATGAAACAAATTTTCCACTTGAGGTACTTTTCTTTCTTACTGAGGAGCTTTACTTACTGTAAGCTGCTAAGCTGTGATTCCAGAATGCATATTGTCTGAATTCAATAATACTTGAAAGAAAATTATTTTGAGCAGTTGAGATACTGATATTCATTAAAAAGTGCCTTTTTTCTATACTAAGTTCTATTTTACAGCCTTTAATATAAAAAAATATTAAAAATTTTAAGTATGCAGTGCAAATCGAAATTTGATGTCAGTATTCTGCAGCTTCATTGTTGTTTACTAAAGAGTACCAATAGTGTAACAACACACTTAAAACTCGCTATCCACCTATAATGTATCAGAGCTACAATGTTCTACAGACGAATACCTTAGCCTCTGTCAATATTTTCAGTTCTGTGGGTAATTTGAATAAATCCATTAATTTTTTTCAGTAATGTTTTCTTTTGGATAAAAGTCTTAAAAGCTCTGATCAAGTCTTCAGCAGTCTATTTACACGTGTGTGCTCTCATCCTCCAAATAACGCTATACTTTTGTATTTAAAAAAATCAGGACGAACAAGCAACTTGAAGTGGTCTGGACTGTATGGACTTCATGGGAACTCCTAAAGTTCCTAGCTTAACATTGGATCTCTTGCTGTCTCTGGAGCACATAGACACTAAAAGTAGACATTACATCTGGTTCTCCTAGACTTTTAAGTCATATTGTTGCTGTTATACTAGAAGCGAAAGCTCTGTATATTGAATAACATCGAAATCCATGTTATGTCCTACTCTGTTTCTGTTTGCTGGTATCATTCTAAACATATTTTCATTCAGAAAAAAAATCTGAAGACAGACAAAAGAAAAAGGCACTGATTTATTTGCTTTTGGTTTGTAATACCATTGACAGGAAAAAAGAAGAAAAATATCACAGAACAAGGAGCAGTGAAAAAGGCAACATGCCAAGGAAGTAAAGGTTTCTTCAGTGTCCTAACAAAAGCTGAAGATATGTAGGTTGTAATGGCAAGACTGGAGATTGAATATAGAAGTGTTGAAACAGTTGGTAGAGAGGTGAAAATGAGGCAGAAAGAGCTAAATCAAAATTGTTCTTCTGGTGGCATATATTTTAGATTATTATAGCATGGCTTTCATTGTCACCCTGAACATAAGAACCAACCTAAATTCTTCTCTAAGATACTCAGGGGAAATGCAAGACTTTTTTTCTCTTACTGATTATTAAGAGAAATCTTAGGGGAAAAAGTGTTGAACTGAATTTGCTTGACTCTCTCAACGCATCTACAAAGAGGCAGTGCCACAAAAAACCCCAGCAACAGCAATGAAGTCATCATCATCCTCATCCTAGCAGAAATATGTCTCTCTGTGGTAGAGAAGGACATTATCTCTGTTTCTATGAGAGCACAGCTCAGAACTGGATGGTCCGTACACACTTTAGTTTGTAAATGTTCATCTTCTGTTTGTTAAAGTAGCCAGCACAGAAATTCAACAGCAAAAAAAGTGGTAATTGTACTGTTGTGGACTAGTTAATGTTGGTATCTGGATTTCATCTCTTGCTCAACAGAATTTTTATTCTGGATCCAAGATCACTTTGCTAAAAAAGAAAAAAAAGTTTAAGTTTATGTAAATTTGTACATAAGACTTTATGATCTTCAAGGTGTTTCTGTTTGAGGAAATATTAGAATATGGATCTAAATTAGCCTCTGAAGTATAGTTTAGAGATAATTGTATTTATGTATATAGGGCTGCTGGTTGAAGTTCAATACTTGGGCCAAAGCTCTTTGCTTAGCTTCCAGGTCTGATCCCCAACTTTGAAAGATAATTTTGTGAACTAATATTCTTTAGTGATACACTAAGTGTTTTATAGTGGCTGTCTGCTGATAGGCTTTTATTTCATCTCTAGGTTTGACAGTGTGTATGACTTAAATACACAAGATTAAAAATCATGGAAAACAATTGATTTACGATATAAAAGTGGTCCATGTCAGACACTTTATTGTAATTCTTTGGGTGGGTTGAAAATAAATTTTCATAATTGAAAATAAAATAAGTATGTGTGTCAATGTAAAAAAATCAGTAAAATAATTTTATCATATTTAAATTTGCTTTTGAATAAATGGGAGAAAACTGTAATGATTGTTAGGGTAGATTAATAGTGCTTTTCTCATAGAGTAATGATTCAGAGAAAGGGATTTTCTTTTGAAATACATTTTCAATTACATTGTCTATTTTTTATATTTTACATTATCCTCTTTTTTGTTCCCAGCATTATTGGAAAAACAAGTCATGCATTGTAAGTTAGTATTTATATCTACAGGTTTTAAACAGTGTATGCTATTACTGCACTAAAGCAACAAAATGAGCTGCCCTCCTGACTTGACTCTTGTCATCTACAGCATGGGCAGGAATTGCTGTATCACAAAGGAAGGTGCGTCAGCTCAGTGACCCTGTTCAGCAGATTCTTTTTCAGCTCCACAAAATTGTCTTCATCACTCAAGTAGGCATTACTGTTGCTTCTGACATTCTATATTTTTTAGTTATTTGGTGTTGTCAAAATGATGGTACTGCAAAGTGCTGCTAATTTAGTCACTGTTCTTTAAAAACAACAGAACTTGACATTTTTGCAGATGGCAGGATGCTTTAAAAATACATCATTTAAATGAAGACTAACCTTGGATATTAGTATGTGGAGGATGGCAGTAATTGAGTCATATAAAAAAAAAATCTGTGGCTCACCTCAGAAAAATGTACAGTAAATTATTTTTACAACATTCTGTTATAGTAGGAATATAATTATTTAAACTGACAATATCGCATACTGACTTAGAGAGTAGATAAAATGCTTTATAGCAATAGTTTCTAAATAACTTCGAAGTTATATTTTTTGTTATCAATAAATAGTAATACTTTCTTGGAATTTCAGTGCAACACTTCAAATCCTGAATAAGTTAAATGTTTTGAAAATTTTTTAAATAAATCTTTTTCAAACTTAAGACTTATTTTAAAATTAAGTTCAAATGCTCCCTGTTGGAAGAGTTGAACTTATTTCATGTTGATTCCAAAGCAAAAATGAAGGTGATACAAATCTGCATCTATACTAAAAATGTGATGGAAAATTTTCTATTCTTTGGAAAGATGGCTGCCATGCAGCAACTTGCAAAAATTGCTATTCTTAAATAGATACCTTTTTTATTTTCCAAAATTAAGTGTTTTTATTTGGGATGTGATATTTATCACTTCAGGGGGCTTCAGATGGATGAGCCAAATTTGTTTGGTTTGGTTTAGAACAGAATATCATAACTGAATTTGAATGTGCTTTACATGTCTTTTTTTAAAATTCTTTTTAACTGTTAAACTTATCAAAATAGGTAATACAGGAATTAAACTATCAGAGACAAAGAAAATAAAAAAAAAATTATTTCAAATAATTGTAGGAGATGATCTTCTCCCACCAGCAGAAATGAGGCAGCAACTCAAAAACTGGCTCAAAATTGATCAGAGAAGCAGTAGGAAAAACTTTAATGCTTTTGATTTGCTTTGATGCAGTTGGTTTCAGAATGGG
Source organism: Serilophus lunatus (assembly GCA_013399895.1). NCBI lineage: Eukaryota > Metazoa > Chordata > Aves > Passeriformes > Eurylaimidae > Serilophus > Serilophus lunatus. The sequence goes on from VXBA01003850.1 coordinate 6,674, forward strand.
AAGGCAGAGAAACCAGGATCCATACCTGTACTTGTTTACTGTGTACTGTACAATTCTCTTGAAGTTGTTTATGTTTGTACAAATCTAAGGTCACATATTTTTTTATAATATATAGCTGTTTTCTCAAATTCTGTTGCATATTTCAGCTGACAATTCTAAACTGAAGTTTACAAGGGAGAGTTCTTGACTGTTAGTTCTTGGCTGCCAGCAGCCTTCCCAATCCAGTTTCCATGGGAACAAGAATCAGTGTGATTTCTGGAAAACAATGTAGAAGAAAGCTTTTAAAAAAGCATTATGTAAATCCTTGGGCTTTTTTTTTTAATTGATCTGACAGCTGATTTAATTAAAAAAAAAGCTAAAATTGAACACTAGTGCCCAAGGCTACTCCAAGTTTCTCAAGCAGTGGACTTGTTCTTTACCACTTCTGCTTCAGAATGCCCCGGTATGCCCACAGTACATTAATGGACACAGCCGATTGCAGTGGTATGTAATCTATAGAGTATCTTGCAGGCATTTCCTAAGACATCATTTTTTTTTAGTTGCTTATGGGCTAAGAAACATTCGACATCTGGCTTAGAGCATATGTGTAAGGCCTTATCTGCATGAAAAGAGAGTATTATCTGTCTGCAACAAAAAACCTGTATGGAACCAGATGTCTAGTAAAGTTTTTTGTGCTTTGAATGTGACTTTGATCTCTGGTTTGTCAGGGCAAATCAGGACTCCTGTGAGCCCAGTAAAACCATTCTGAATTTATAGCTGTCCAAGAGCAGTAATTTGTTCCAGTGGGATAAACGTCTTTTTAATGTGTACTGTGTCAGTGTTGGAATGTGAATCATTAGTGGTCAAACACACCTTAAGTAGTCAAAAAGCTTCCTGAATTCAGTGGAATGGCACTTAATGAATTTAAATCAATTATGCAAGTATAAATTGTTAGTAAGTGGTAGAAAATTGTGTGTTTTTTAAGTCGTGTCTGCAGGTATAAGCAACAATACAGAAACAGCATAGGAGATTGTTTCTAAAGGGTAGTAACATACCATCCAATTGTCATCAGACTGGACCGGTGTCATTGCAGTGACCTACAGCAGAAACATTACATTTACTCTTGGAGCATAAAAAATATTTCAAAGGAAGAGACATCCTTTGAGTTCCCTTTGAAGACTTTAAGCACAATAAAGTATGGTATGTGGGGGTTTTTTTGTTTGTTTGTTTGTTTTTTTTTTTGTAAATACAGACAATTTTTTTTAAATACAGGAAGAAAAAGTATAGAAAATCAGCTATGCTTTTTAGACAAGTGAAATGTGAATTACCTCCCACAGGTAACCTTAAAAAAGAGACATTCTGAATTGTACTAAGACCCATAAGGACTTTAAAAAAGCTAGTTGAAGCCATTCTGTGCACACGGAATGAAGGCCTAAGATTCTTGAAATTGTATTAATTTCAACTGGAGCAACTCATTATAGCCAACATAAAATCCACTGTAATGGTCTATGGACTTCATCTGTAGAAAACTGTCTCAAATACTAGCACTTTGATCAGGGAGGTAAATCTAGTATTACCGGTGTTAGACGTGTTATAAAGATGTTTACCTTCAAGACTAGAAGAACTGAGTTATATGATAAGCCAAGCCTAAGAGAATGGACAAACCAAGGACCCTTATTATAATATGCCATTAAATGAAGTCTTGTAGTGTTGTTTATAACTATGCTATTAGATATCAATGTTTCTTTCTGCAGTGTAGCTACTTTTTTCAATAATGATACAGCTGAATGGGTCATCTTTGTAGCAGGTGTAACCGAAAACATCTGTTTCTTTGTTTCATGTAGCTTCCTCCAGCTTTGCAATGCAACTTGAAAAGGAGAATCACTGAGAGATTCAAGAAGTCTCTCTTCAGTCAGCAGAGCAATCCATGTAACCTGAAATCAGAAATGAAGAATGTGTAGTATAACATTTATTACCTGTTGTCAACTTTGTCTCTTTTTCTATTTGAATTATGCTATTGATATTGGTATCACAAAAATAAAAGTCCAAAAGTCCGTTTTTACCAGGAAATATTTAGACATGCTCTAAATATTCTTTATTTGGGAGTATGGAGGCTCCTCTGCAGGTTGGTTTCAAGTGTGTGTCTCGTCATTAGAACATTTTTTGTGAACAGACAGGACCTGCTATCTTCTAATACACAAGCATAAGAGAGTTCAAAAAGACAAGAGAAAGGGAAATGTAACTGCGGTTTATGTAAGCTCTTAATTTATGTAAGCTATTCTTAATTTGTTAATAGTTTCTCAATATGTTTCATGTTTTGGAATGTACTCCTGCTCAAACCATTAATTTTCAGAAAGCAATATCCCAGAGGACTTTGAATATAATACACTTTGTGCCATTGTTGCATAGTGTGTCAGGAACATAGTGTCGTCAGTTGAAAACCACTGCAGATTTGCAGGAATGGCCTGACTAAAGAACCATGCCTGCATGCTTTCCAATGATATGCTGGATGCTCTCCAACAGAAAAAAGAGCTAACAACTAATATCAGAATTTCTGAATCTTCCTTCAAAATCTCCTGAGAAGGCTGTAATCAGCAGAGGATCTGAAAATTACTTCCTCAGCATGTGAAGCTTAGATATTTTATTTCTGAATAGATGACAAAGTAGATACATTACTGTACCTAAAATTCGATGACTAAGGTGACTTATTGTAACTCACATAATTCTTCTGCGCAACCTATTTCCACTGTCGCCTTCTTCCACTGAATTGTGGAATCATCTGCATTATTGTTTACTATAAAAGAGACTGGCTCCAAATACTGTATCCTCCCTGTACTTGTTTAATAATTCATGTCAAATGCTTAAACTTCATGGAAGGAGGCTACTATGTGTTGACTTTGGTTTACATTGATAGTACATTAAAAGGATAGTTGAAGATGCTTCTTTCTGAGCAATTGGTTCCATGCCAATTTGAAAATTGTAAATCAAGTTGGGGTTTTCGTGTTTACATAGATTAAACAGTTCCTGCATTTCAGCCATAATGTTAAATCTAAGAAATGTTTTCAGAAAAGGATGCCAAAAACAGGGAAAGAAAAAAGAAGCATTTATTAGAGAATTAACCTAATTTTCAAGCATCCAGAAATAAAGGATACTGTTTATTAATATTATCATCTGTAAAATGGTGTTATTTTCAAAGCTATTGTATTTAAACCTGAAGAAAAGAGGGGAAATACACTATTTAAAATGTATATGGTAGCAAACTTAAAATGTTTGAAATATTATAGGCAATCCTGGGCATTTCTAACTTGAAGGAAATAGTTATAGAAACTATTACCCACAACAAGAAGTGCAATTAGGAGCTTGAAGAATTGATAAGCATCAGTGAATGAATGTTACATGATTTACCAAATTCACTACCATAACTTTACTGAGTAACATGGATATAATTTGGAGGTAATGGGAGGAACCTAAATAGGGAAAAGAATTAGATTGAACTCTTCCAGCAAGTGTTATGAGGTTGTACAATTTTTCCAAATAAAATTTTAAAAATAGAGTTTTAACTATGCCGAAGTAGAAATCCTAATTAGAATTACAGACAAAAAGACCCCTCCACTGATCAGTGGTGGGGTAAAGGTCTTCCAGCAAGAGATATTCTTCCATTTCTAAAACTATAAAAGTGTTACCATGCTGCAGAAATGCACAACTGGAATCGTTCTCCTGTACACAAAGGTATTTTCCTGTCAGAGATGTTGCCAGTGGATGTTTTCAAAACTAGATGTTTTTAAGATTAATGTCGGTATCCTTGTTCATATAATCAAGTAGTTGAACTGACTTTCAGGTTTCAGAAGTACTGGGATCCCTCTAATGGGAATTATGTTCCTTGAATATGGGCTAACTATTTAATTTCAAGCTGCAGTTTTGAAAACCAGAGTCATTAGCTGCTTCTCTCCTTGATCCAGGAGAATACACTTCACTGTTAATCTTCACACAAATGTGTTGTTTAAGACATTTTATTCGGATAGTCTGAAGAACTCAGTGCCTTACACTAAGTGCAGTTTGACAGCTTGCAACGTTCAGTCAGTGTTTCTGGGGAGAAGAAGGTAGAATGTTCAGAATTGTGTTCACCACTTTTTTATTAATCTAAAAAAAGTATTGAAATCCCTTGAATTCTAATTACACTGGAAAACATAGGAAAAGGTACTCTGGCTCATAGAAATCTGGAGTGTTGGCAAACAGGAAGGATGGGGATTTCAGTTATCTTTCTTTTCTTTTTTCCCAGTTGCTGCAAGGTGCTTCTTAACTGATTGAGCCCAACATCTTCACGGTAGATTGACATTCTTCAGGTGGAAATACATTGCTTCCAGATGATAGAAAAGGTAAACGAAGCATCAAAACTTCTGTAATGGCATATATATTTCTAATAATGTGTGTGATATTAAAGCAGAAGGTATTGCTGCTCCAAGATCTGTCTTTAAAGACAATAAAGTTATGCTGACTATACTGATTTTCATTATGGGATGTTTTTACGTTTGTTTGGTTTTGTTTAGGTTTTTTCGTTTGTTTTGTTTTGTTTTTGTTTTATTTTGTTTAATTTTGCGGTTTGCCACTGCTGGAACTTTCTACTAATTTAAGAGAGTATACTTTGGGATTACAAAGAAATATCAAAGATGCAAATAATTCACAGTTCATCCATGGAAATGAATAGAAATGTTTGTAACCAAAAATGTCATACTTAGGATTTACCTGTCCTTGCACGTAATTTTTAAACAAACTCTATTTAAACCCTGTGTTGTTCTTTTGTCACGTTTGAAAGGGTTATAATGGGTTGATTTAATTAGTAGCTAGATCAAGCCATACAAACATGAGGAGGGAAATAAAATATATATATATATATATATACACACATACTTTAAAAAATATAGAAATGTTTATGTATTTTGGGCAAGTGATACTCAGCATGACAAATCATAAACACCATGTTTAATCAAACCTACAGCTGTGGCATCATCCATGGTGGGGAACCACAATTCCTGGTTCAGAGACTTGTTTCATCACATGCTACTTTGTGCCATGAGCATAAGGGAAGTGTGCAGCCTGTATTTTGGTAGCTGCCATTTACATTCTTCTAAATACAGGAAAAGCTATGTTGCAATGCGTGGACTAAGAGCACATAGTAACACGAAAATCTGTAACACGAGAAAGAAGAGTGAGAAACTTTAGTTTTGATGGCCTTTATGTTGAAACTAGAATATCAGTTCACAGCTTATTGCAAAATCCAAAATTAATACTAGGTGTCAAGGGTGATATTTGAATGGGAAATGAGTCCCTAACAATCACTTTAAATATGAACATTATTTTGTTCCTGGAGGCAACAATAAGATTTTTGAGATGCTCATTATCTATAATTTTTGAGTCTCTTAACCTGCAGACAATACTTTTGTCCTCACAAATTGCTGCTGGCTGTGTGCCCTTGCTGCTGTAAAATCTAAGTGGGGAAAAAAAAGAAAGTTGCATTTCTGTGTTTTGTTTCATTAGGTCTTCATTTTCTGTTAGTTAGGATGTTTTCATAATGTGTGTGCATCAAATATTCACATCATGCCATAAGATGACCCCACCTTTTCAGGGGTTCATTGTGGTCAGTGGAAGTTACCAACAATGAAGCATTTCTCTTGTCATTCTATTTGTAGTGGAATTGCTAAGAAACTGAGCATAAATCCCAAATTCAGCAGTAAAACATTACCTGCCTTTTACTTTAAGGCATTGTTGGCACTTCTGACATGGCAGATGATTGCAATTTCACTTTAAACTTAGTGCAGTTTGTAGTTTGTTATAATACATGGATGCGTGTATGGAGTGGAAGAAGTGTATGTGGAACATATTTACTAATCTAAGCAGGTTTTTTTGGCCACATCTGCTTTCTTCATTCAGATGAAAAAGTAGTAGGAGTATGGCAGCAATTTCCTCACATTTTTTCCTATATAAAACCACATGTGAACAAAAGGTTAATTACCTAGCAGTATATTTTATTTTAATACTCTACCATGACAGAGTTGAAGGGATGAAGCTGTTATATTTAGTAAAATATTTGAGTACAGCGAAAAAGCAGTATAAGTAGTAAGTAGCACATAAGTGCAGGGACTGAAAAAACGTGTAATGGTCTCTGAAACTAGACAAATGCTTTGTCCTGGAAATGGTATATCTTTTCTACAGGAAAATTTTGAGGAACACAAGAAAGAAAATACATGAAACATACCATTGTAGTCCACAACATACGCCTAGCATTTCTCATATTTTTCACCTTTTGGGCTGTTATTTATCATCCCAAATATTCTTTTGTGCAAAAAAGCATTAACTACTTTCATCAAGGAAGTCTATTGTTATGTTTGCAGTAATCACCATTTTAAAGTCTGAATGACTGCAGTTAGGTTTTCTAAAACAAACAAAAATACACCCACTCCACTCCCTTCCCCCCAAATGTAAATATTAAAAGGTTTTAAGAGTTTATATTTGCTGTTGCCTCAACAATATTTTTCAGTATTTTTTATCTCCGGAAATTTTCTGGTATGGATTGACTCAAGCTTGAAAAATTTCTAATGGTAGTCTGAATATTTCTAAAGGCTACTTATTAAATTTGAATTCCAGCTTGCAAGTGTCTTACAGCTGCCAGTTCTAAGTATTGAAAAATCATGATTCAACACTCCCAAAATAAAATAATAGTTCAATCTTTAAACCTTCAGGATATACTTGAATTATGTTTACTGATCACTTTTTCAGCCATGAGGTCTAACAAATTGGTTTGTAAATGTTTTCAAATTTAAAAGTTTTTGTCCTAATCACAAGCTCCCAGGATGTGGTGCTGTCAAAATATCACACAACTTATGAGGAAAAAGAAAGACTCTAAGTTTTAACATCAAGATCTAGCAAGTCTTATTATTAATATATAAATGTGTTTTAGTAGTATAGGCATGTTGCTCATACTAGTAAAAAAAGCATCTTTAATTAACTGTAATAAAGCAGGTCTGTGCTGAATATGGATTTCATTGTTTCAGAAAAATAATTACAAAGATACCTATTAAAGAAAATTGTAGAGTCATAGTATATCTCATTTTGAAGGCACCCATAAGGACCGAGTACAACTCCCCGTTCCTCACAGGACTACCTAAAACTATGCTGTATGACTAAAAGCATCATCCAGATACTCCTTGAACTCTGACAGGGTTGGTGCCTTGATCATTTGCCTGGGAAGCCTGTTCCAGTGACCAACCAACCTCTCAGAGAGGAACCCTTTCCTAGTGTCCAATCTGAGCATTCCCTAGCGCAACATCATTCCATTCCCTCATGTCCTATTGCTGTAAATGTAATTGCTGATATGTAAAAGATGCTTTAAGATTGTAGGCACATATGCTAGTACTTTCAACATAAAACATAGGAGTGCCACGGAAATGCACATGGATCTAACAGCAGAGTCCTTTTTTCCTAATTTATTCAGGACTACTTTTTTTTTTTTTTTTTTTTTCTGTGTTGGAATTCTCTCGAGAGTAGCTGTTCTGAAGAAGACTAACTTAAGATTCTAATTTTTAAAAAATTTTATTTTAAGGGAGACGTAAGAGGCTATTCTTCATAGCTACATGGGATAACAGTGGAATTTTTCTCTATGTTATGTTTATCCTGCAGAAGACAATGGGTAAAAGAGCAAGCAGTACATTTCCACACATACATAAAGTCTAGAGAAGGCCAATGGATATTCAGCATCCTTCTTCATATTGATGGATGTGCTATGTATTTGATTGTCATAGGAGCACAGGAAAATTGGGAAGCACACTGTTTTTTTCCTGAGTCACGGACTTTCTGCATTATCCACAATCAGTGCTGATTTCTGTTTTTTTCCATGGGACTTGTAGTGAAGACAAAATTGATTTTGGAGTGAATTTTTGAGTAATGGAGTAAAATGATCTAATAGATATGAATCTCCTTATAAGTAGAGATTCATGTTGTCTAGATTGGACTTTTTTTTTTTTTTTTCAATTACTTAGAATTGTTAATGACATACATATAACTGTTGTTGTAGACTTTGACTTTTGACTATAGCTTTAGCTGGCAGATATAAAACAATCCTACTGCAACTGTGTTGTTGTTCTGTTGCCAGCAACTTGATTTTTCACTATGCTTTTTGTGGTGGGTTGATTCTGGCTGGATGCCAGGTATCCAACAAAGCTGCTCTATCATTTCACTCTGCAACAGGACAGAGGAGAGAAAATATAACACAAGGCTCAGCAATTGATAGGGAGAGACATCACCGATTCCCATCATAGCTTGAACAGACTTTAATTCTGTGATTCTGTGATTCTGTAATTGTGGATTTTAACTGAATTTGTTACCAAAAAATCAGAGAAGGATAGTGAGAAGTAAAACAAATCTTAAAACCACCTTCCCCCCCTCCTCCCACTTTCCGGGTCTCCACCTCCTCCCCTGCAGGGAGATGAGGAATGGGGGTTATGGTCAGTTCGTTAGATGCTGTTCCTGCTGCTGTTCTCCTGCTCCAGCATAGGGTTGCTCTCACAAGAGGCAGTTCTCCACAAACTTCTCCAATTTGACTCCATCCCACAGGGTACAGTCCCTTCAGGTACAGGCTGCTCCAACATGGGCCCCCTGCAGGATCACAAGTCCTACCAGAAAATCTGCTTCAGCATGGGCTCCTCTTTCCATGGGTCTGCTGGCTCCTGGTAGGGACATACAGCAATAATTTTTTTCCTTCATAAATATGCTATCACAGAGGCATTACTGTCATTCGTGATTGACTCAGCCTTGGCCAGCAACGGGTCCGGCCTGGAGTCAGCTGGTATTGGCTTTGTCAGACATGGGGGAAGCTTCTGGCAGCTTCTCACAGACACACTCCTGTAGCTCCCCTCATTACCAAAGCCTGGCCATGGAAACCCAATATACTTTTGAACCCTATTATTTGCTAGGATGCATAATTTTGTTTGGTTCCTCTGTCACTAGTACATTGTTTCCCAGTCGAGGTTCCACTCCCAAATAAATTACTATTTTTTTTCTTTTCTTCCAGAAAATTTACAGACCACACTTTGGCCTTGGCTGTCAAAAACTTGTCTATATTTCCAATTTCTATATTGCCATGTTTTCTGAAGTGTGTTCTGCTTAGTGCTATTCAGAGCTTTTAGAGCTTAAGCAATTTTATTTTTTTTTCTGCTCACACTCGCTCCAAATAGCAAAACAGTCCAGTTTTGATAGCTGTCCAGTGTGGAATGATTCATTTGGCTAGCAGACACGAATCATTAGGTTTCATCTCAAACCCTCCAAGAGCTTAAGCAAGCTAGAAGAACAAATCGGTCTCCTAAGCTGCACTGCAAGTCACTTATCAGTGTCCACCATTATCTGGTTTTATTCCATCAGGCAGTAATTGGTTTGCAGCACTCAGCAACATCCTATCAGCCATTCTTGTCTAAAGCTGTTTTGAATCTTGCTCTACTTCCTCTCTTTTGTACACAGCGAAGCATTTCAGAAGCAACAGCAAATTTTCCAACAGAAACTTGGTACATCCCCTGCTTTCTTGAGATCCTCTTCTTAGAATAGTGTTCCCAGAAAAGTTTATAAAAAAATACTAGGAGTAATGAATATTTGTATCTTGTTTGCTTTAGCAACATATAGAGCAATACACCTAATACACAAAATTTTCTTATTTTAAAAGCTTTTAGTTTACATTGAGTTTATAATTTTCTGAGATGGGAAATGATAATGATGCAGCACGTGTGGGTCTTCTGTAGTGGAAACAAAAGCAACAATGCTTCTAGCACAAAACAAATTGCCTTCCCTTCCACCCATAATGTGTTTCTAGCTCTTCTAGTAGAAAAAGGAAGAAGAATTCCAAAGGCTCAGAAGTCCTGAGAAGGCACATCAGAACACCACAAATTTAAATTGTAAAATTGCAAATATTTAAAGATATTTCTTCATGATTTCTGACCAAGTTGACTTGACAGTATCAGTTCCGTACACTGCAAGGCTACAGGTTGAATTCTGGTCTGGAACAAAGAACTGGGATGTGTGGTGTGGCTAAAACCACTATTAAATGCAGAATAAACATCAAGATAGCACAATAATATGCTCTTCTACCTCATTGAGGTGGACACATTATAGAGAAAACATTCTGAAAATGCAGGGGGTTTTTTTCAGATTTGAGAGGGATTTGTGTTCAGTGTCTTTTTTTTTTCTCATTGCTGTTACCCCTTGTTGTGCCCTTCTGAAATACCAAGAATATATAAGTTGGGAAACCAAACCTTGAGTGAAGCAAAGACAAAGATTGTAGTAGGACAAATAAACTGTACAAGGGGTTAAAAATTATTTAAGTAATTTAATTGAGTGATGAAAGAAACATGAATTTTCTCGAAACTGAGACAGCTTCATAAGAAAAATGTCATGCTTTTTTTCCCCCCCATTTTCATTATAATAGTAATTACTATCTCAATACCAGTCATTTCATGGGGATTAATGACCAGCTGAGGATAATGACCCTCAGCTTTAACTTCAATAATCGACTTGTGCCCGTTTATCACTAATCTCTTGAAATTACTCAGCACTCCAATTGTATTACCTATTTGTACAAAAATGGGGTAAACATGCATTAAAAAAACCCTGTAATGTTTCACATTTATTCCGTTCACATCTATTGTGCCACTTTTCCTCTTTTTCTCCTTCTTATTTAATATTATACAGCACAAGAGGCAGGCTCCTTGTTTGTGAGGCTATTTATGACTAGGAAAATGTTCAGAATTTCATCATTCTTTTTTTATATTGAAGTACAAATGTAATACCCAAATGCATGTAAAAAATCTATTTTCTATAAATTGCACCAAAAGACCTAATACAAGCAGAAACTCAGTTATATGGAAAAAAATTTGTTATAAATAAACAAAAATATCAATGGTCGAAGGGGTGTTGTTTTCAGCTGAGTGCTGTAGCTCTGTCATGGTTTAATCCCCATGGGCAGCTCAGTACCACACAGCCACTTACTCACTCCCCTGCAGTGGGATGGAGGAGAGAACTGGAAGAATAAAAGTGAAAAAGCTCTTGGCTTGAGATAAAAACAGTTTGGTAAAGCAAAAGCTGCACATGCAAGCAAAGCAAAATAGGGAATTAATTTTCTACTTCCCAATGGCAGACAGGTGATTAACAATTTCCAGGAAAGCAGGACTCCATCACATCTTACAATTGCTTGGGAAGGTAAGTGCCATAACTACGAATGTCACCCCCTACCCTTCCTTCAGTTTTGATTGCAGAGTGTGATGCCATATGGTGTGAAACATCCCTTTGGACAATTGCGGTCAGCTGTCCTGACTCTGTCCTCTCCCAGATTCTTTTGCACTCCCAGCTTTCTCACTAGTGGGGAGCTGTGAGACACAAAAAAGGCCCATGTGCTGTGTAAGTGTTGCTCAGCAATAACTGAAACACTGCTATGTTATCAACACCATTTTCAGCACAAATCCAAAACAGCACCATACAAACTACTATGAAGAAATTTAACTCTATTGCAGCCAAAGCCAGTATAAGATTATATGACCATAGGTTTGTGAGAAATGTTGTTTCAACATTAGTTTTGTAGGAAGAAAAATGGTTGCAGTGCAAGTAAGAAGGAAACAGACTTCATAATCAAATGCATATATCGATAAGTTGTCACATGTAATTTTCTTAACTTTCTTCGATGCAATATTTTCCATTGTTGTTTAATCTTAAAAATAGAGAAGCAACCATTCTTGTAGTTATAAAGAGCTCTTTTCATAAAGAGGAAAACTGTCAAGTCTAGCTCTAATGATAGCTATGCATTTTTAACTACTCAAAGAATAGCTCAAGGTATTATTCAGAGAAGGATTATATAGCTCAGGAATGACAGCAAATTCTGAATTGTGCCTTTTTGAGGGAGCCCTCATTTGTATTGGGTCTGTGGTCCATAATTTGAAAATAGAAGTGCATTAATGGAGCTTTCTCTAGCTGAAAATTCTTACCATGTTAATTAAATACTCTTCAACATTAATGCACCACTTTTTGTTAGATGACTAATGGATTCAAATTTGTACTTAGCTTAGTTAATGTTTTTTTAATTTAATAATGTTTTAGAACATACCAAACTAGACAATAGATGATGGTATATAGCTCCAATACTCCTGGAATCGAAAGTGAATTTTTACTTAGTGATATCTAGGTGATTTAAGACACCCTTTTACTTTTTATTCTCTCCTGGCACCCCTTCCAGCAAACGTTGTCAGGCATTTTCTGATAATTATTTTCATCATCCAAATGGTTGTCCATGTTGATTCCTACTTCTTACGTATATAGAAGATTGTTTTGGCCAACAACGTTTGTTAGAGTCATACCAGCATTCTGTTGACTTGTACTCAAGGAGGTAAAAAACTACAACAAAGCTCAGCAGCATATTTTTGCTATTGTTATTTTTTTAAACTTTTAAACATCCATGGCTGCAAGTCTTTCATTCACCCTTCTGCAGTTCTGATAGCTGCCAGCTGAGGGTCTGTGTGGACCTGTAAGCTTACCACTCTGTTTTCACACCAGCATTCATTACACCTTTTGAATTAGCTGTCCTTCCACTAAGAGGCAGTATTGGCCTATCTTTCCTAAGTCCACAGAAATTAGACATGAAAACCTGATGTAGCAACTGATCCTAGATTCACCTTCATCCAACTTCTAGGGTTAGACAGTGACGAATACTTGTCACATTAATTAATATAGAGAATTCCACTGATAGGGAAGCACTTGGCTGATAAATGGATTAAAAGACTTGTAGGATAGGATTCACTGCTGAACATGGAGTCATGTTGACCCTTTTCACACTTGCTATAATTTTTACCAAGTTATTACAGCTGCACAAATATTGGCTGTACTCAGAAGATACGTGTGCCAGGCTTCATGGTAATATTTGAAATCTAGAGAAACGATTATTTACAAACCGGGAAAAATGTATGCCTCGGATCCTAGGGTATTAGCAGTTTTGTATGTCAAAATCAAATGGCCAGATGTGAAAAAATTACTAACTGTGTTTTTAAAGAATTACAAGAACGTTATCATCACTTCAGGGACAACCTTAACGACAGAGAGTAAGAATTAGAATTTTTTTTTTCTGGTATTACAATACCATAACAAAACACTTTTTGCCACTTTGCTTAGTAGGTGGGTTTTATTTGTTTGCTTGTTTGTTTTGTTGTTGTCGTTAAGCTTTTTTCCCCTGTGAATCAGAATGATAGGAACTGTGCAGAGATTAGTTGTTGCTCTCTAGCAGTTAGCATCAAGACTGATAGATTTGACTAGTCTTAGGACTGCTAGGTGTAGAAGACATATAACCTGGCTGTTATTTATGGCATTATGTTCTGTAGAACAAAGAAGTGATCCAAGGATCTATCTGGCGCAAGTACCAAAATATTCTGATCATGTGATATGACTGTCCTTGGCACAGAGCCTCTCCCCTCACTCAGCTGAAGATTTCCTTTAGCAATGAGATGTGGAAAGGTGCATTTCACCTCTTGTTGGAAAATATGAAAGAGCATCTGGCCTGAGTTCAGGCTGACTGGTAGGTACCAAGTCATTGATGCAGTTCAGTGATGATGAATACACAAAATTAAGTGGTCTCCTGACAATGGAAATGCCTGAAGTTCATGCTGTCTGTAGAAAAAGTGCATGTTTATGAAGCTGTCTGTCAGCATTTGGACTGTGGGAATGACTGTTTTCAACAGCAGGCAGATGGCTCTGATCCCTTGCAGAGATCACATGCCCTGAGCTCTCAGACATTCTTATAAGAGCTCTCTGTTTTTGAGTAGAAGCATCTGTCATCACAGACTTGTTTGGCCAAGATAAGATGGGTTTGCTCTTGCAAGTTTGTTCTGCAGTTCTGAAGCAGGTCTTTCTATCAGTCTGAGGAAAAGATTTACTTTGAGCATGACTTCTGTGTACCTGAGGTGTCTGCTTGGTGGAACTCTTAGAGAATAGATAAAGTCTGTCAAAGCACATCATATAAGAAGGCATCTTCCTACATAAAATGGCTCAGAAAGTTCAGTGTATTCTGGAATCATTCTTGTGCAAGCAGGCTGTCTTACATAGCTGCTGTGAACTAAACACATTCAGTTCAAGTAAAGTGGAAGTGGTTTTGGTTTTGTTTGTTTGTTTTTAAAGCTTCAGTGATTCCATCCAGCTAGGGTAGTTTAGTTGATAAGAATGTAATATCTTTCCATGTCACAGCAAGATGCTGTTTAAAGGCACTTTTGGAACTCTTGGGCTAAATAAAAGACAATCTGAAAGTTTTTTAAGAAATGGAAGATGGGATTGGCTTCAGTGTTCAGAAATCAGGGTCATACAAAGATAAATTCTTTTTTTACCTGTTTCAAGATCTCCTTAATGGCTATGGCTAGAGGAGGAATTGCACATTGTTACATAGATAGCTGTTCTGATATAGCTGTGCAAGGTAAAAGCTATTCTAGGATGTCAGTATAGTACTAACAGGCACGGTGTTCCTCTAAGTATTGTAATTGTGTCCCTTGTCCTTGAATACTTTCTTTTTGCTAGCATAACCTCCATTTACTGATAAGGGGAAGTCAGATCTTTGTGTTTCTGACATGGTACTCAATGAAGATAATTCTTAGTCCTCATCATAATATCAATTCCAATTTTGAAAGTTAATTTGAAACCTTCTATTTAAGAGGCTGATCTTGTGGAAATTACATAAAGAGGAATAACTGTTTATCTTACTGGGACATTTTATCTGTGAACCACCTCAGGCTCCTGAGTTTTCCATGTTTCCATGGAGTCCTGTAGTTCTAGAAATCTGTGCCATGGAAGTAGCTGAAATATTTTAGCCTTTACAGTACTAAATGAAGGTATTGAAGGTAAGAAGCCTTGCCCTATGTTGCTTGCCCATATTAAAAGATCTTACGTTATTTTCTTGTGTGTTGTAGCAAGGATTTCAAATTTGGCCAAAAAATACAAGAAAGACAGAAGGGCACCCAGAGAGATATTATTACAGCTTTTCAATATTTAAAAGGGGATTATAAAACAGAATTTTTTTTTACCAGGGCCTGTAGCAACAGTTTTAAACTTAAAGCAGGTAGATTTAAATTGGACATAAGGAAGAAGTTTTTTTATGATGATGGCAGTGAGACACTGGAACAGGTTGCCCAGAGAAGTTGTGGATGCCCCATCCCTACAAGTACTCAAGATCAGGTTGGATGGGGTTTTGAGAACCCGATCTAATGAAAGACATCCCTGTCAATGGCAGGAATGTCAGACTGCACGATCTTTAAAGACCCTCTGCAGTCAAGACCATTCTATGATTGTAATTTTTGCACAGATACAGCGCCCCATCAAGGATTATATTATCCACACAGCTGGCTGAATGGAAGTGTGGTGTTAGCCTTCTGTCTTTATGTTTTGTTTTTCTTTTAGTGCACTTGACTTTGCAACTTTAATAACAATCTTTCAGCTTAGGGATTTCTATCTGCATGTGTTGAAGCTTGTGTGCACAACTATAAACTGTTTTTCATATTTTTCCTTTCCTCATTCCTGGAATAATTCCATATCCTTCAGTACTTCAGTAATCAAAATAACACTGCTTCCTGAGGGATCATGTGCATAGAGGAATGTTTGAAAGCCTTTGGATATCTGAGATATACATATTGTATATGAGTAGTCAGGGAGGTCTTGCACTTGGATTGGAGACTGGTGGAATTTTGAGACAAAACCAAAACAACCTGTTTTGCTTTCTCACAGCACATCATATTTTCATAGAATAATTATAACACTATAATACATCTTGATTATGAGACAAGTTTCACCAGTATAAAGCTGACAGATGCAGCTCCATCACTTTCTCTGCTAATTTTCTATGTAGCAGGCTTAAGAGGAATTAGAAAAGGAGGAAGAAGTGATGTTAAAGACTTGTTTTCTAATAGTTCTCCATAGTGCTGAAGTCTGGAGATGTTACATCAGCAACATAAGGTAAAGCTGGCCCACAAATGAATTCTGTTGCATTCAGGCTTCATTGATTATCTGTGGGGGACTTTTGCACTGCACTGCTCTAATTCTGTTTGCAGACTAGTCCATAAATTTTTACTCAGAGGATCATTAGACAAACTAATTCCCCGCATGTAGCATTGATGATAGAATTTCACCCAGAGATTTCTGCATCAAACTGCTGTAAACTCTGAATTAAAACAATTTCTTTTGATAGACTTCTGAGGTTTCTTGGCTTCTGCATTATGTTCATGCATCAGCCTTCTCCTGATAGCGCAGAGATTGGTTCCATACCTGGTGTGTGTGAATAGTGGGAAATTCTTACTTCCAACTTACTACCAATTTTTTTCTCTGCAGGTATCTCTACTATCCAGAGGGAACAAAGAACTATCCAGCAAAAGAAGAGAACATATGATTCTGAGCAAAGGGTTTGGATTTGTTCCTAATGAAGTCAACCTGCCTGTACTTCAGCTGAGACTGACTACCAAAGGGGCAAGGTTTGCTCATTAAATAGCATCCAGATGGAATACCAATGTGGGACAGCTCCGAGAGACCCCATGTGGTATTTCAGGATGATACTCTTCAGCTTTGTTTACAGCATAAGCACTTTACAAGGAACATTGGGAAATATGCTTCCAGGTTTATAGATTAGGAGAAAAGAACAGTTCTCAACAGTATATACCTTCTATTTTTAGAATTATTTTTTTAAAAATGTTTCATAGTCAGGTCTGCTGAAACAGTAATTCAATAACCTTATTTATATCCATTTTATATCCATTTATCCATTTTATGTTGTATGTCTTCTGTGGGAAGAAAAAGAGCTTCATAATATGATGAGGCAGAAAATATATATAGATTTACTCTACCAAAATTAGAAACAGATTAAACACCATCAGTATGATTTTAATATTTAGAAGGAATTTCACTTCTTATGTTAACATAATAGCAAATTCTCATGGTGATGTGATATGTTAATTGTCATTATTTGCAACTGGCATAGCTTTTGAAATCATTGTTATTTTAAAACCAGATGGGTTTACTTCTATTTCAGAATGTCTTTGTATTATATGTCTAACTTTAGCCACACAATGTATAGACTTGTGTACATAAAATGTGTCAGGTGTGTTTATATACATTTTATATACATGTTCATTTTACTGAGACTTAAGGAAATTAAATACTTGCTTTGCTGTTAATCAAAATTGTGGTACTTAAGAGCACTTCCAGAATTTCAGTATTTATTCACTGTATTAAATGTAGATTAAAAATGTCTCACTGCAGTAGCAGAGAAGTCATGTTTTTTCCTAGAGTTTAGCTAGGAATACTTATTAAGTACAAAAGCTTTTCTCTACAGTTGCTACTGTGGCAATCATAAGTGTTGCAAATAACCGGAATGAACTTGGTGATACAGTTTTATTATCTCTGTTGCAAATTATTAGCATTATAGTCAGCACACAATTACTTATAAGTGATTTGTTACAGATGTATATTGTGTACTTCTTTATTTCCCCTCCCAGAGTGGTTTGTTTGTAGCTATAAATAGCTAATTGGCATTCATTTCCTAACAATTTAAGTGTGTAATTTTACGTATAATGTGTGACTTCAACATCCTGAATTGTGAAGCAGTGAAAAAGGGTCTAGTGGATAATATAAAAATTAATAACAGTAGTAATAAAATCTACCCTATCTTCACATATACATAACGTTGAAAGTCATCAGGCACTGCCTCTACATCTATACAATGGTACAATAGTAATAGCAAAAGTCTCTTAAGGGTCAAGACGTATCATTCCTAAGGTATCACCAGCAGGTAGCTACACTTTGCACCATGAGTCACCACAGATGATGCATTTCCTGCAATGTTGCCACTAAGAATCAATTCCTATTCTAGTTGAAAGTGCTAGTTTTGCTTTACTAGGATGGAGAAAGGGAATGCAGTATGGCTATACCTGATGGATTATAAAGCAAATCCATGCTATATATGACTGCCAGTAGAACTGATTACATGGGTATTTTATGCAAAAATTCTTAATTTAAATTCAACCTTGATATCTTCTACTTAAATTGTGTATGAATTCTCAATTTTTCCACTAAAATAGCATATAACAAATCTACACTTAAAGTAACCTATTTTAATATATTTTTTTCAGAAATGTATTATATTCTAAATTGTCAGAGTGCATTGAATGCCTTAGAAGTAATTTGGACTTTATTTCAAATGTGATTTGAATTATTACTGTTTATCTTTTGTCTGGATTTGTATGATGTTAATCGATAATTAATCGCATTATTTTTGTTGTGAAATAGAATATGATTAATTACGCTTACTGTGTTTCTCTTAACATATTTTTAGTGCTGTTAACTCTGAAGCAAATACTGTGGTTGATTGTGAAAAATGCAACGCTAGTTGGTGGCCAGCTGAGGAGCAGACAAGCAGTGGAATGGTGGCATGCACAGTTGCAGCCATCAAGGCTTTGATTTAAACCAGGATATCAGTGGTCTTTTCTGCTTCTTTCCCAGTGTTACACAGAATTACACACAGAATTAATAAGGTTGGAAAAGACCATGGAGATCATCAAGTCCAACCTTTACCTAGGTTAACAACCTACCCAACATCAATCTAACATCTATACCATCTAAACCATTTAAACCATCTAAACCACACCACTAAGTTCATCATCTAACCTATCCTTAAACACATCCAAGGACGATGACTCCACCACCTCCCTGGGAAGCCCATTCCAGTGGGGGATCACTCTCACTGTGAAAATGTTCCTCCTGATATCCAACCTAAACCTCCCCTGACGCAGCCTAAGACTGTGGCCTCTTGTTCTGTCACTGGGAGCCTGAGAGAAGAGACNCACGCTCCAGCAACTCAATATCCTTCTTAAACTGAGGGGCCCAGAACTGGACACAAGGGGCCCAGAACTGGACACTAGGAATTTTTTTTTGCCTTCCTGACTGCAACAGAACTGACATGCTGACTGTTGTAGGAAAGTGCTGTTGCATTTTACATATAGGGCAATCTGTTGCTGCAGAAGATTCATTATCTAAGCTGTTAAGTAATTTATGGCATTAGTACATGAATGCTGTCCACTAAGATCAAGGTCCATTGTGTTTCTGACTTAGATAAATCCTTATGGCTAAATTTTGTATAGCAAATATATATAAATATATCTATATATAAATATAGATAAAGCATCTTTAGGGAAACACAGAAACCATAAATAAATTGTTCAGCAAATCATCAGCAAACTTCAGAATGGTACCTGCATTTCCTGAGTTCCAGTCCAGCGCATAACTAGTATCCTTCAAGGTGCAGAGCTCTTCTTGTGTGTTTGTCATCTTTATCGTAACCTGTGGAAAAATCAGAGAAAGAGGCATAGCTGTACTTACTATTTAGCTAGTTGCAAAAGATCCTGCAAAGTGTGCTACTAACCATATCGAAACTTTGTACTGAACTACAGCTCACTTTTGATTATTTGTGAGTTAGTCCAAACTGTGACCTATGTAGGCATTTCCTTCAGTTTGTTTGGCTGCATTGAAGTACCTGAGATTATGTAGCATTATGTCTTCTGTTATTCATGCACTTGCTTTCTACAGTCATCTGATTACAAGTACTTTCTCAGGATAATGTACTCTATGTGTATTCTGGAGCCTGATTTACATATGTTGTGCTCCATCTGAATCATTTCACAGCCTCATTTCGTATTCCTAAATAATCAAAAGTTGACATTGGATCGAATTATTAGTTTTATTCCATAAGAGAATTCCTGTTTACAGTCACAGAATTCCTTCTATAGTGACAGAATAATGTATTTAAAGAATGTTTTACAGCACTTGTAAGATTACTCCGTGATATTGGTATTTCATACCAAGAAATTTGACAACTAGTTTTGGAACTTATTGAATTATGTTAATTAAAGAAGAAAGCCCAACAAATTTCCTTGCTAAAAACAAGGAAACTTCTAGCAGTGACTTTCCCAAACTGAATAATACTCACCATTTTGGCATGTATTAATTCTGCATGTATTAATTTCCAAAAGAACCAGCAATTCTGAATGGCTGCATTTCAGGGGATGTGAAAAGAAGAAGCCACTTGAGAATATTTGGTTTTGACTATATGAATTTACCAGGTACTTGAATTAAAAACTTCTCAGCTGAAGGTTTCATCATTTAATTTATCTAGACAACAGCAACTGAAAACAATGCTCTTCTAATTAATTTTGTTTCTTGTCTTGCAGGAAGATAAATCTTATGAATACTCTATGTTCAACTGTTCTGAACAGGAGATGGCAAGAATTATAATGAGAGAACTAGTAATTTTAAAAAATTTGACATTTGAGTCCTCAAATTTCCTGCTGGACTAAAAACTTGCATCTATTAAGGTTTTGCTTCCATAGGTGAACTTGTTTTTACTGTCATAATTTGACCTATGTTTATAATTTCCAGCAGTCAGGACATGTTCCCTGACTTAATCTGTTTCTGGACTTATTCAATTTTGCTCAAAATTTAGGCTTGCCATAGCTTCATTACTGTCTTGCCTGCCTCCATCTCCATTGGTGCAATGTAAGCAAATACAGATAATTTGGGGGGTTTGCCTCAGCAATGGAATCTGTAGTTGGCTACATTCCGGTTCTTGTTTGCAGGCAGTGAAGAGGCACACATTTTTACGTATGTACGTAAGTGTGTGTATATATCTCTCATATATACATGATTTTTTAAATTAGTATAGTTGAAATCTTAGCAGTCTAACTCAAGAATCATTAGTAATCTAGATCTGTTGCAGGAAAAGAAAGAATAATAATGCACTTACAGTACTTTGCAAACACTTTTTAGCTTCTTCTCATTTTGAGGGAAGCCTTCCACTGCTCTTTTGTGTCCCAAGGTCAGTGGTTTGGTTCTGGTGGGGCAGTTACCATGAGTTTTCAAAAGCTGGGGTCCTATGCCAGGAGGAATAGGATGTTCATATTGATGATTCCTTCCTCCTCTAGGATCCACTATTTGAGATAATTTTTATACATTTGGTAACACACGAAGGGGTAAGTCTTTGCTATTTCTGCAGTTTCATGATACATCTGGATTTATAATGTTTTTAATATTTATAGTGCATTTTACATGTACTGGATACTGTTCTATTGGCTACCTCTAAACCCAAGTTTGTCCAGGTCTGCATTTCGTTACTCTTTATGGCTGAGTTGTTTATAGTCACCAGTGCCAAGTCTGTGCCTTTTCTCTTACCATCGCATTCCTGAATTCCACTATACCATATGTTTTAAGGTACAACTTTCTTAAGGTCCCTGCTTTTAGACCAGGCATGTATCTCTTCATACTGTGTCATTATGTTAGTCTCATAAGTATCTCATTGAGCAACTGCTTTTTATAGCTATCTATATAAAACTATGTTGTTCGAAGATAATGGAATTAAAATTGTTGTGGGTTAGAACCAGGGGATTTCCTAGGGGGGAGGGAGAGAGTTTGTCTTTTAAAGCTTTTTATTTGCTTTTCCTGAGAGAGAGCAAGACAACATGTCTGAGCCTCAGCACCGTGCGGCCGGAACCCCCCTTGTCCCGGCACCTTGCAGGGGAGCACTGGGGCCGTGTGTGGCCGCCCCCGCCCGTTCCCCTGCAACCCCACGGCTCAGCCCGTGGCCCTGTGAGTTGCACCAGGCGGGAGTGGATCTGCCCCCACCCATTCCCTCCAGGGCCATGCGGGACCAGCCCAATGTGTGGCGCCGGCCCGTCCCAGGCAATGCCTGGGCAAGGAGTGTCCCTGGAGCCATGTGGGGCTGGCCCAGCCTGGCCCATGCTTGCCACTGCGGTGTGGCTGGGGTGGGAGCCAGGAGCAATGGTGCCCCCACCACACTGGCACGGGGCTAGGGCTCTCCACCTGCTCTGTGTCACTGCCATGCTGGCGGCATCAGCCCCTCTCGCGGCGGCTGCGGCAGATGGGGCCCCCCTGCAGTGGTGGCAACCAGTACGTGGGGCGATGCTGGTCCCCGGACCAGTACTGCTGTGCAGAGCGGGCCCATGGTGGCAGGGCGCAATCCCACAGTCAGTGCCACTGGCAGCCCTGGGCCCCCAGTGGCCCTGCAGCGCTGGCAGGGCGGTGATGGCAGCCCCTCCTCCCAGCAAAGTGCAACCATGAGGCGTTTTTGCGGGAATGCCACCATATTGCCTAGTGGTGCAGTCTTGGAAGGGGGCAGCACCCAGCGCTGCTGTCCAATGGGGAGGCAGCACACACAGGAAGAAGACCACAGGAAAATCTGAGAACCAGCACCTTATAAAAGGGCTGGGGATGGAAGTTCTGTCTCTTTTGGCTTCCTCATGGTGCTGGGAGAGGCACAGCTGCTCTTTTTGACTCCCTTCAGCACTGAGAGAGGGAAGGCTCCCCCCTACTCGATCCCTTACAACGTGGCATCACCAAAGCTCAGGCATTGTCCACCTGGAGGTGACAGGAGTCATGGTATTTCTCTCCCCTTGGGTTCTCCTGGGGTTCCTTTCACTGTCACTTCTTTTCCAGCAGGTCCAGAGTGGGACCAGCGCCATCCACAGGGCAGCCTTCCTTCCTTGCCGTGCTCCACCAGTCCAGCAGCTGGCCTGGAGAATCATAGTTTGTTATTTTCTCTTGCATATTGTTGTCTGATTGTTCTTTGTGTAACTGGTTAATGCTTATAGTGGGGTTCCACAGCTCATATAGCCCATAGTTAATAAACTGTTTTGTTGTCTATTAAGTCTTTTGTCGCTCGATAGTGCCCCCTAGTGTCCAAACCAGGACAAAAACAAATTAGAGGTATTGAACTGGTCAGTTAGGGAATCACAAACACAGCTATTCTAAATAAAACAAAGATATATTGAGACAGAACACAGCTGACAAGCCTCAGGACTGAAGCCTTGCAAATTAAGCAGAAAGCTTGTGGCCAGTTATTGGCAGTGGTACTGCAGTATTGCTGAGCTACAACACTGCAGCTTCCAGAACTTTTAAAAATGCACTGACTCTTATTCCTGTAGCCTGAGTGCTCCTCCTAATGCCCTCAAAAGGTGCAAGTCATTAATACCATGGCAGCCATGTGCTTGAAAAGAAGGAACATCTTACTGCTGAAGTGTAGTCACTATGGTCTAGCTGATGTGTGATCAAGCAATATTCATTTAAAGAGGAATACTGTTTCTAAGCTTGCAAAAAGGATGAATTGCAGTTGCCAAGTGTATGATCAAGTGGCTGAACAAGTGGTCAGAAGGCCATCTTCAGAGCAGAAAAACAGTGCTGCAGTAGGATAAAAGATGAAAACAGGAGGCGCATCACTCAAGACAGAAAAGGAGTCTCTTTGCCAAAGGTGTGGTTTGACTGTAGAGGGCTTACTGGTTGTGGATGTGGTGCAGCCTATGCTGCAATTCTGATGGATGGGAAAAGAGCACTGGCTTTGTGAACTGAGCACAATATGCCTGTCAACTGTGGTGTTTTGTCAGTCTGTGGGGATTTTGGATCCATGAGGAATAGTTTGGCTATTACTGAATCTAGCTCCTGAAAATACCATGTTGACTATGACAATACACTCTTGGAGAGTGGGACAGCAGACAAGTTGCTCTCTGAGCTTAATTATGGTCTTCTTGTGTTTTCTACCTGGTTCTCAGACAACACAGGGATGCAGTTGTTCCATAGAGTACCTTCCTGGATTTCTGCCACAGTGTAATATGTATAGATTCAACAAATACATACCTAAAATAATTGAAACACTAAGGTCATTGAAACAATGTTTATTGACTTTATTTAAAAAGGTTTTTAAAATTTGTTTTAATTAGCAGTACCTGGAATGAAAGTTTTACATTTCTTTAGCTTGATCATGACAATTAATTCTTTGCCTTTCCTCCAGCAGGTCATGATACCATGGAATTATTCAAGATGATGTATGTTGTCAGAACAGTCAATGTTGGTATGAATGGTCCTTTCCTGAAGACCTGTAGGAGCTAGCAGGAGCACAGTAAAGCCCAGAGACTTCTGTGAAGCTCTAAAAAAGAAATCTGTTAGTCTGAAATTATGTTGTGCTGGATAGATCATTTCTGCAATTACATTTTTATTGCAGAGAGTAGGCATTAAACAAATGAGTGAGGTGTAGCACTCTGTAACTCCAGACAGCTATTTTTAAAGATGTCTTCAGTGAGGCCTAAATTAAGGTTGACCTATTTGTCATCTTCTCTTCTTTGAGACAGACATTTACCATGCTCCTTTACATACAGTTTGAATACTGTCTCTGAATAAAAAAGCCTGGCAGTCAATTAGAGCTTTGCCTTGAGTGACCTCCCCACTGACTTTCAGGAGGATTGAATGATGATGCAATAATAGTCATTTTTTTAATTGAAAAATAACTATAAAAGGGATGGAAATAGATGTTCTAGACATGAAGGAGTAATAGACAATGAAAAATATCATGTTCCCAAACCTGTTAATAACAGCAGACTGGTCTTGTTCTCAGTAAGAAATGCTGAGAGAAAAGCTGGTGGAAATCAGTGGGTACTAACCTTTTTTTACCAATAGGAAATGCACTTTGTGTTCAGATTTCACTAGGTGAAAGTGACTGTATTTGATAGAGCAGAATCTGGGGACAACTATTTACAGGCCCAGTAAATGAGAAGATCGAGAGTAATAAATGAGCAGTGTTCTGCTGAAATCACTATGCATTGCTAAGTATTTGAATATCTGATCAGGCTTCATTTATTGAGACATGAGGCTGCCCATATTCGAAAGATAGGTATTATAAGTATTTCTAAGAATGAGTCTCCACTCTCATACCTTTCCTGTGACCTTTGCCTTGGTATGTCTAGCACTGAGGTCCAACAGAGAAGCTCAGGGTATATTGCTATAGAACCTGGAGATCAACGAATTCCTACAAGAGGGGAATTCTTGTAGCTTTTTTCTTATCAGTGTAACAGAAAAACAGTTAATATGGCTGCAATATAGAGCTAAAGCAATGAAAAAACACCCAGTGCACTGATACTATCCCGGTGAGTACTCAAGGGAGACTTTGTTGAAGCTGTCACTATAAAGGCATTTTGGAAGCTGACTGTGCTGTCTTACAGGAAGCCTGGAATATTTAGCTTCCAATCAAATGGAATTTTCTTAGAGTTATTAGTAGAAAAAAGATAGTCTCTCCATAACTGAAGATATGTTCAACCTATCAATTCTAAACCTAACTTCTTATCACCTTCTGTTTCAATTGTTTCATGTATTCCTGGCTTGCTTTTGTCAGCCTATGAATAGAAGAGAGAATACTTATAAGTAGGGGAGAGTTTAATTTCCTCAGGCTATTTTTCAAGATTTTTTTCTTTTATTTTCTGTGTTCTTCTGCAGAGGCGCTATTCTTTTGTATACCCCAGCAAGATCTAGAAGATATTCTTAATTCGCCATCCAAACGTGCTTGGCAACAAGCTGCATCTTTTGTTTAAAAATGAAGAGGGGTTACCCATCTTTTTTTAATTGTGTGGCTGTTACTCGTGTCTGGTGTGTTACGGTTTTGGGTTTTTTTTTAATTCTGTCAGCTTTTGATTTTCTCTTTCCCTGTGGGCAGATTTCAGCGGCTGCAGTATGTGGTCCACCAGGTGAAGGCACCGTGTGGCGGGCAGCAGTGGTGTGTGGCGGCAGTGTGTTTCCACTCATCGGCTCCTGGGTCCTCCATCTCCCCTCAGTTCCAACAGACCGAGAGAAACATTGTTCCTCTTGGCGGTTCTTTCCCCCTCCACTCCACCCTCAGCTCCACTGGCATCCACGGCCTCGCCGCATTCCAAGGACTCTGCAAACGACCCCTAGTAGTTGCTGGACAGCAACTACATTCCTCTGCCTCCAAAGAGGGTCCAAGCACCCCCTACAGCATCACAGCTGTCACTGCCACCCAAAGACATATGGGAAAAAAGGGGTAGTTGTGTTTTTGAGTTGTGTTTGTTCTTAGTTATTCAGTGGTTTTGTTTCCTGGTTTTCTTTTTCATTGAAATATGTACATACATTTATAGAATATATACATATATATATGACATAATAAAGATTGTATCTCCCTCTATATTGTTTTGTCTCATATTATTAAATTTAGTGTACATAACTCCTAATCCACGACCCTATTTATCAAGACTGCACATTGCAGATTCACTGTTTATTGCTCCAAAGAGACAAGCCCAATGCATTGCATTCAAATAAACCTAAAAAATAAATATTGAAGGATATCTTGAAACATATTTCACCGTAATTTGTAAAAAAAACCAGTGAATTTTATATTGAATTTCTGTAATCACCATGACAGCACATACTGTTGTTTTTTCCTAAAGCAAATTATATATCCTCTTCCCTAAAATGTGTTAAGTCCTTGACAGTAAATATTCTTCATGTTTGCTTCATTACCAAGTGAAATATTAAGGCTTAAATACCCTTAATGGTCGGAATTAATGTCCTGTAGCTTTGACTCATTTGTATGTCTGTAAAAAGCCTTCGAATGTGTTGGTGTTTCAATATTATTCTTTCATATGTATGGATATTTTTCTGTTCAGTTTTAGAGGGAGGTGAAAGTTACTACTGTGCATCATTGGGACAAAGAGATGGAGAAAGAGGGAAGAAGACTAGGAATCATGGTAAATGTTTTGAAATTTAATAATTGAGAGGTTTGTTTAGATAAGGCACTTGTGCTTTTCTAGCATATCAGAAGACTTAATAGTAATTTGCATTCCTGTACCACTTTCCCTTTAAGGCTCTAAAGTGCTTTACAGACATCAATCTTTTAGCACTGAAACAAGGTAAAGATTAAGACTGTCATTTTACAAATGCAAAAGCTATACAGAGACAAATGAGCTAGCAATAGCTTAACTCTTTTACCCATAGACCAGAACTCTGGTGGAAGGTTTTGTTGGGTGAAACAGCACATATCATGGACGAACATTCTTCTAATTATTTACTTGTTTGAAAAAAGAAGCTTTTCAATGCATTCCTGAAGAAGAGAGAAAATCTAGTTTCTATGAGTTTGTCTCACTTTCCAATCTTGTTACTTGCGTCACAGATAATAATTTATTTAAAAAATAAAACCTGGAAACAGAAATGTAGTGATATAAAGCTGTGTTTTGACCTCATTCCTAGCTCTTGTTGATGTAGCTGATTGCACAGATGTCCTAGTACTGCCACTAGCAAACTGAAAAAAAACCAACACAACAGAAGGGCAAAAATGGGTAAATGAGGATGTACAGACACATCTTCGCAGAAAGGAACCTGGGAGTACTTGTGAACCAAGTTGAACATGAACCAGAAGTGTGCTCCTGTGTCATAGAAAGTGAATGTTATCCTGGGGTGCATTACACGGAGTTTTGCCAGCAGCTCAAGGAAGGTGATCTTTACCATCTGCTTAGCACTAGTGAGGCCATACCTGGAGTGCTGTGTCCAGTGCTGGGCTCAACGGTACAAGAGCAGCATGGGCATTCTGTAGAGAGTCCAACAAAGGGTCACAAACGTGATGAAAGGATGGGAGCATCTCGCATAGGAGAAAAGGCTGAGGGAGCTCGACTGTCCACCTGGAGAAGAGGAGGATCAGGAGGATCTTACCAGTGTATAAGCATCTGAATGGAAAGTGCAAAGAGGACAGAGACAATAGTGCCCACTGACAGGACCAATGGGGACAAAGATGAAAAGCAAGAGGCTACATCTGAACGTATTTTCACTTTGAAGGTGACTGAGCAGTGGCACAGGTTGTCCAGGGAGGTTGTGGACTTTTCGTTCTTGGAGCTATTCAGAAAGCCTCTGGACTTGGTCCTGGGCACTCAGTTCTAGGTGGCCCTGCTTGAGCAAGGTGGTTGGACCAGATGACCTGCAAACATTCCTTTCACCCTCAACCATTCTGTGATTCCGTGAATTTCCATTACGACCTTATAGCTGATCTGCAAAACACAGAAATTTAGAGCTGGTCTGCAAAACTCAGTTTTTAATCACTGCTGAGGATGTCAGCATTTCAAGTTGTAATCACAAATTGTTCTGTACAATCACCATGAAGGAATATGAGAAAACTCTGTGGGCTAACATTAGGACAATTTTTAGAATGTGAAAATTCTAACTGCTCCCATGTGATAGTCTTGCTTGATGGTTCTGACTGCACATGAAATTGCTTCCATTTTTAGTTTTTCAGTGGTAAAAGGAAAATGGTATAATGTACTGTTTTAAAAATAGATAAAAGATATATAAATCATGAAATGTACTATTTAAATAGGACTGTCTAGCAACAGTCATTAAATAATTCTTTTTTTTCCTTTACTCTGTACAGTCTAAAACAGTTTCTGTAAAGAATACTAGGCGTGTGAGGAATAAAAGCCTACAAAAGGTAAAATGAAGAATAACTTGTTTGCATAGTCCTGATAATGTATTTTTATAAAACTGAAGATAACTGACAAATAATGGGGCAAGGAACTGATAACATTTCAGAGGGCTGAGAGAGAAATATTTGCCATAACCTGCTAAAGCAACCACAATATGAAAGCTTTTTTCACATTTAATCTTATTTATTAGATAAAGGAATTTAAGTATTAGGTAGGGTGGAAGTGTCAATGTAAGCTGTATTTATGTATCAAGGATTTTCATTGTATTAGTAACAGCTTCTGTATTAATACTGCTTCCTTTTGTGTTGCTTTTATGACTTGTTTTTCTCTCTTTTGTGTGTATTTCTTAGGATCTCAGAGATGACATTAGGGACATTTGGAACCATTCAGCTCTAGTGATCCTGTAGAAATGTACTCTGCAGTGAGTGTTGGATTGTGTACAAGAGTGTGGACCTCCTGTCTTACAGCTGAGCTTTGTGGAAAGTGTCATCTGTTAGTACACAGTACTATCTAGTTTTTTTCTTGATGAATTGTATGTTATTTGGTTGGTTTCTCTGTGTCCTTGGGATTAGAAAATTCATGAGTAATATTCTTATGTTGTTATACAGCAAAAGGATATATTTTACATGATGCCTGGAAAATGCAAATAAGATCTGTTCTCCTTGTAGTTTCCATCCCTTTTCTTCGAAATTCACAGCTACTTCAGTATGCTGCCTCACACACACACCCCTTTCCTTTCTTATTTAGCTATACTTTGTTCACTCAAGCTTGTTATACCATCATTAATTTCAGATCTGTATAATAAAAATCTCTCTGTGTAATTATTCTTTCTAAATGTTCAGGATGCTGTTTATTCACTTCTTACCTATAGTAGATTAAGTAAGATGTGACTTAAAAGATGCTTATTTTGTTCTCTGTTAGTGGGAAAGCCACAGGTGTTCCAAAGTGCCATCAGATGTTCTAAAAAAAACTACTGACAGTCATTCTCACTAAAATGTCAGAATTTTTATTCACATAATTTAGCGACGTAACAAAGTTTTCTTAGCACTCAATGAAGCATGAAAAATTATTTAAGCCTTCTGAAAATGTATGTTAGGCATAGAAGTGCTAGCCCTCCAATTCTTTTGTATTTTATTTTACTTGCTTACACTGACAGCAATGCCTTTGTTGATTTTCTACAAATTCTGTTACCTTGTTAGCCTGTTCCTCAGGTCCAAATGTAATAATGTCTTTTAAACACATTTAGAGTTTTGCTTTTCCTTTTTGTTTCTGGACAATATCATTTGCTTAGTGACTGTTAGACATTTTATTTAATATGCATTAGCCTGAAACATTCCATGAAAAATGTGTGGAACGTGAATTTTAATATATTTCAGTGACTTAATAGGTATTAATAGAGCAATAATACAGTATCAGGCACAGACCAGATTACAGCTTGTAAATTACAGCCAATGTACCGAGGGCAAACACCATTAAGAAAGCATAATTTGAACATTAAAGAGATTGTGTTTGTAATCAGGACATCTGCCAAAACCATATCCAAACATGCAGAGCTCCTCTAGCACACTTCTTTCGCAGCATACATTTGTACAACTCAATGTCTTCACTGTCCAATTGAATTAAGTATTCTAAAGTACGTCCAGAAGGGTAATTGCTACAGGAATACCAGATAACTAATACGACTTAAGTGGAGGTAATGTTCATAAAATGTGGTCTGCTGACAGCCTTGTAGAATTCTTTATCTATGTTAGCTGATGGAGTGGTTCCTGTCCCATGTGGTTCCTCACAGAAAATCAAGAGGATTGGCTAGTTGATTTGCTACTTTTTTTCATTGTGTTTCTGAAACTACATTGGCTGAAATCAATCACCTAGATAAGAACAGATTTGAACTCAGTGTTGCTTGAAAAGGAACATGATCTTCCTAGCTGAAGCTTGAGTGTGCTGAAAATCAGAAGGGAGAATCATTTGTATTTTTTATTTTGCCAAAGGTTTCTGACAGTTCGTTTGCTTTGAGGTTCCTGTTAAGCAACAGAATCTTCCCAAGTCTTTCACTGATTCTTACATGAAATGTTGTCATTTTCCCTGTCAACATCTCCAAACACTTAAGAAAAATCCCAAACCCAGGACCTAATTTCATGTCGATAAGGAATTTTGAAAAATTATTCCGGTAAGGAGGGCAAAACTTGAAATGCAAGATTATCTCTCTGCATTGGACAGAAGTGTCTGAAAAGTGAGGAGGAACAAATAGATGCAATGGACATTTAAGCTTTTGCACAAGTAGAATTTTGTATTCATTCTTGTGGGCTATGCAATTATTAATAGAGCATGTCCAGGCTATGATGCAATGTCCAAAGAATGTAAACATTAGATATCAGAATGTCTCATGATCTGCTATGGCTCTAGGACATAGGTCACTGGGTAGAAGTGACCTCTGAATGGCATGTGACCATTATTCCTTTTGTCTAGTGGCCATATTAAACCAAAACAATTATGGACTATAAAAGTGAGATGAATTTGCAATAAACCTGAGACTCCATTTTGGGAGTTCATTTGCCCACTGTACAGTCTTGCATATAGTCTTTCTTTCCTGGATTCTCTGGGGCACCATGAGCTCTGAGGCCTTATCTGTCTTGTAGTGGCTGTGTAACCCAGAGGGTCCCTATCCAACGCTACCAAATTGCCAGTCCCAGTTTTAACGGGGCACTGACAGCTCGTACAAATGGTGGACCCGCACAGGGAATGAGCCTGTGGAACAAGCACTCCTACAAACTGTGAGCTTATATGGGGAATAAACCTGCGGGACACGATTTGCGAAGCAGCAGACATGGTAGGAGCTGAGCCGCATTGAAGAAGCCTGTCCAGGAAAAAGAAGAAAAGGATCCTCGAGGAAAACGCGTGGTGTAAGCACCTAGTGAGTATTCGCTGAGGTGACTCAGCTGGAATGGTTCCTTCTTTCTTAGAAATAGCACCTTTTAGAGTAAGAGATTACTTTTGGACAAGAGCTGTTGCTCTTTTAATTGAATTGGCTCCTGGGACTTTTTTCTGAAAGCCGAGGCTGACTCATTGACTTCTTTAAGGGGCCTTCAGCTCTGAGAGGGGAGACGAGATACTTTTTAAAGAGCCTTTCCAGTGGCCGTAATTTTCTACCTGCAGAAGTGCTGCTAAATTCCATCATAGCTGCTCCATCTCTCTGCTATAAAACGACCTCAGTTTTGTGGCTCTGGCACCTTTCTGGACCCTCCTGTACCCACGGGGAAACAAAGATGGTTTGGAGAGATAAGGGACCACATGGCCAAAATGGCAGGAAGAAGTTCTGCTTGCCTGCCTTTTCAGGTGAGAGGAGGAGGTGATGTCAGGAGGGAAGACCCCTTCCCTTCTCCTCTGGAGAGGGGGGCAGGATGGGGATGATGTGGCAGGCAAGACGGCGGCACCCATAGTCACCACGCGGCAGGAACAAAAAGGCTCGCTGTATGCTTCTGCTCCTTGGAGAAACACCTTTTAACCATCCAGCGGGGTTCGAGTTACATCCAGGATCCTTTTTAATTCCATAGGAGCAGACCATCGGCTTTTTTTCATCAGGTTATTATCCCTGTACCTGCTCCGCGAATCCCATTGTTGCGGCTGCCTGTGTGACCGGACCAGTGAAGGGATGCGTGGGCAGACTCCTGCCCTGCCCCTGTGCGTGAGGCTGGGTGGGAGCGTCTACTTTTTTTAAATAACATCTCTTCACTGCCTGAGGGATGTTTGGAGTCCTGGGCAGATCCTGCGGGCTCTGGGGCTGTCTGTAAAGGGAAGCCCCCCTCATTCGTGTTGGTTTATCCAATGCAATGGACTTGCATCAGTTCTGTTGGTAGATTTTGATATATGATATCTATCAGTAGGGAACAATTTCTTTGAACTCAAAAGAAATTGCTTCATGGGAGCTGGAATCATTAAAAGATCATAGATGGTAAATGACAAGCACTACTTATATAAATCCATTCTCAAAGAAGTGACTGAGAACAAAAAGGCAAATTAAAAAGCTGCAGACTAGTTATCTAGCTAGGACATCATCACAAACTCTGCAGCTGTTTCATGTCTAGCTCTTCAAGTAATCATTGATTTTAGGCACTGATTTTCTTGGCAAACTGCTAAAGTTCTTGAATTTACTCTCCATGTGATTCAAACACTAATAATGTAATAAGCTGTTCATATGTTTAAATCCTGCCTCTGATCATGTAACATTTTTTGCAGTGGCTCTTAAGTGCCTCCTGCTCTGTCTGTTCTATATTTTGTTTTTGTTGCTCTCTAACACTGCCTGTTGTAGTAAGCTTGTAATCATTTTCATCAAAAGTGAGCTGGCTGCTTAGCTCTCTCATAAGGGTTTCATGTTCTTCGCACAAACGAGGTATTTCTTACTCTGAGGATTAAATAGCAGGGCTGTTTTGAAGCCGTGGGATATTGATAGATGTCAGCATTTCAAAGCAACTTTCCTCTTTTTTTTGACAATGACCCTTTTAAAACCAGTTTTATACATTTACATTACGACAAAGCGCCAGCCAGGGCCTTTTGACCTGAAGTGTTCATACCTCCACATTTTAGTTAATCGACAATATGAAGGCATTTAAATGACCAGTTGCCTGACAGTAGTCTTGAACACTGATAGAAGGGGACAGAAGGGGAAGTGTCATAGTGTTATTTCAGTGTCAGAGTGTTTTCTCTAGATGTTCAGCTGTATTTTACCTTTCTTTCAGGCTCTCACCCTGCTATTTACCCCATGCTGTTTAACCTACTCGAGAATGTATTTTAAAATTTATATAGAAATTATGGCAACTATCAGGGTGTGAAAAAGTCTCTCCAGCTATGCTACAGCTTTGTCTTATTTACAGAGAGAGCTTCATGATGCAGTGTACACACTGTGACCAAAGCAGAAATGCCAGTGATACATTGAAGCTGAGTGTTTGATTTGCAAGTGACAAAAGGATTTTCTGTTGTTAAGACACCACAAAAAAAAAGGAAAGAACTCCTATCCTTGAAGATGCTGGACAAATATCACCATATTTGCTTTTACTTATCTCAACAGGAAGGTAGGCCAGAACAACAGGCCTGAATGAGAGCTTTTTCAGAGGCCAGTTTTGCCTTCGGTCTGTCAGGCTTCAGTTATGGACTTTAGTTATCACCCATTAATCATTCCCTGTATGCTGGGAAGACCAGTATCCCTATTGGAAAAAAAAAATATCTTGAATCACTTTAAGGCCTTGTAGTCCTTTCAGATTCTCCTACATTAATATTTCTGTGTGAAACTAACTCATGCAGTAAATTAGGCAACTGTTGATTAAATTAGAGTGACCTGAGAGGGGGAAAAAAAAAAGATGCTAAGGTAACATTCTTAAAAGAAGCATTTTACATGACTCAAAATCTTCAAACTGCTGCTGAGTATAGGTGGAAAATTAATTTAGAGTTTCATTTTTTTGTGTTCTCAGAAATGACGCAGATTTGGCAGTTATGCCCTAACATTAATAATTTAAGGGACTTAACCTTGCTTTATGAGTAGAATTCAATCCAGCCTTCAGGCCCATGGGCAGTTACTGGAATAGCCATCTGCATGGCATGCTTTTAAACTCCAAATACATTGTAAAAATGCAGCAAGGAGTAAGTGTGAGGGTTACAGGGATACAACAAACTCAAAAAGAATTTCTAATGCAGAAACTGCATGCTGATCTTTTTTTCTATGCAGATGGGTCATGAAATGCAGGAGGAGATGTTAATAATATTTATTTCACATTAAGGCATGATGTCAGGTAGTGTAGAAGAAATTAACGTTATTGAAGCAATCAGACTGAGAGTGTTGGTGTCCGAAAAAAGACTGCATGGAATTAATTTTTTGATTTAAAAAGACTACTACTAATATTCAGGTAAGTTTTTGACTGTGGTAGCAAAAAAGCAAACTCTTGAAAACCTGGAACAAAATCAAGAAATTTAGACATAGAGTACAGAAGGATCCGTTCATGATCTTAGCAATTGGTGTTCTCCCAAAATTTTAGAAAAATCATGTTCTTGGTTAATATAAAATAGTACAAAAAGTCAGTTCAGAAACTATCCTAGTTTTAGTAATCTTGTTTATATGGGCAAAGAACAGAAGAAACATGCCAACTTTTTGTTCTCACTGCCATCTAACAGGTTCCACAGCAGTTTTTCCTGTCTATCAGTACAGATCTGCTTATTCTTACAGGAAATGTTAGCCTCTTTAACAGAATGGATTGAGATATTTCTATCTTTCTAAAATTCTTCTGGAATGTTTTTAGGTATTGGCTCTCTGGTAAAATAGAAGCAACTGTGTTCTGTTTTCTGACTTTTAACCCATGAGACCATTTCTCAAGCCATTTCATGGAATGTTTCATCTGTGTTTCAAACATTCATACTTCTCATTTTATGGAAAGGCTTTTTATGTGCGTATATTTATTTTGCAAGAACACTGCTGGATTGCTTGCATGTGTGGACACTCATTAATGCAGAATAGGAGTCCTTGATCTCTTTTAGTTTATCTGGAAAAGCATAGCTTTAACAATATCCATTTGCATAAACGCAGTGGAATAAAATTTTATCTTGTAACTCATTTCCTAGTGCAGTTGGTGAAAGACAGGTTTTCCTTTCTTTCTTTCTTTCTTTCTTTCTTTCTTTCTTTCTTTCTTTCTTTCTTTCTTTCTTTCTTTCTTTCTTTCTTTCTTTCTTTCTTTCTTTCTTTCTTTCTTTCTTTCTTTCTTTCTTTCTTTCTTTCTTTCTTTCTTTCTTTCTTTCAATAGGATCATTAGAATAACAGAAAATAAGTCTGGAAAGGATTTGGGGGTTGATTCTTTTGCCTCAGGATCAGTTAGACTTGTTAAACTTCTCACAGATGGTGTGTGTAATTAATTAGTCTTGTTACTTTTTTTTGCAAGTTTCAAAGGTTAGCTTCTAAAAGTTAGCAAAAGCTCAGTTGTTCTGAGACAGAGAAGTGATAGCCTGATAGACCTGCTACTTGCAATAATTTGTATTCACTGTCTAGGTCTAGCTGAACCGATATTGGTAATTGACCAACTAATGGTTTTGGTGATCAACTTGACAGCTAGAAGTTCTGTTCTCACTCATGCTGCTGAATCTGGGGTTACTGGGCTGCTGCTGCTGGTTACTGTTTAAAATTTGCAATTATTCTGGTTTCCATCAAAAGCCTGGCCACTGTTTCACAATTGTTAACATTATGAATTTTTCCTATGGTCTAAGCTGAGCTTTCTCATTTAAAAATCCAGTGTAAAATCTTTTTTTTTTTTTTTGAATACTCTTTCTTTTCTCTACTCAAAAACCTTTTATATTCTTGAAATCTCTTTCTGCGTTCTTCTAGTTCATCTATAGGCTGGGAAGTTTGACTTAATTTTTTATTCGAACCCACTGTCTGTCTGAGAACATTAATGTGTTTAGAGTCTTCTGTTCTATGTGACTTTTGCCATTGTTTTCTCCAGAAAAAAAAAAAAAGTACAGAATTTCACTATCAAATTGTTATGTTTTGTATATTAGATAGACCTAGAAACTGATTTTAACATTAAATAGTTGTTTAAAAGAAGCTGTCCTTATATGTCCGTATAGAGATTGTCATATATGAGGTAGAAACCTAAGTTTCTAATATGCAATTAAAAATGAAGAGAAAGTTAGTGGCTATAATCTTCAATTTATGAAGTTGTCTTAGCCTGTCTGTTTCATTCAGTTTACAGGCTGAATCTTGCTTTCAGAGTTGTGATCTGCTCTGAAGACATATCAGCTACCCACTGTGTTGTACCTAGTTGGTGCACTTGACCCTTGTTAGCACTTTGTCTGCCTCTAGATAGTAGGACACATGGTTTAGCTTCACAAGCATAATTTCTACATGGTTGCAGATAAGTATGGCTTCATGATTTTAGATAATGCTGCTGTCTTCTAATTACAGTGGCAAAAGCAATATATGAGGTCTCGTTCTGGCATGGTTGGATTGCTCACAAACTGTAAGAATGATTCTAGAAACTTATAAACAAGGTTCAGTCTTTCACTAAGGTGAAAATTATTTTGTACATGAATTCTAATGCAGGTGTTTAACATGAAAATATGTGTTTAGTGCTTTTGTTTTGTAGTAAACTGTACTTAGTTCTCAGGCAGCTTATGCAGCTACAGAACTTGTTTGACTGATGAACTATTAGGTATAAATAATTTGATTAGGTCATGGTCATTTCAGTGAAAAAGAGCATTAACATATGATCAGTGCTTTCCACAACTCAGCAATTTGAATGAAGATCAAAGCTTAGGAAACTAAAAGCCTATGAAAAGCAAGATGAAATGCAATATGCCATGTTAAATATTTGAGAACTCTAATGTCAAATGATTAGTGATGAAATAATAAGTTCAGAGCCAGAATTCATTACACAAAATCATTTTTGAGTGGTCGCAGGAAAATATCTTACTCTTACAAGGTTAAACTAGAGCTATGGTTAACATAGCAAATAGTCTACATGTTTAAACACTGATGAAATAAGAGGATGAACAAAGGTATACAATAAATAAAGACCTTTGTGTTTAGTTGAGAAAACATACTGAAAACTAGCTAAGGAACAAGAATGGGAAAATAATTATATATTACAGAGAATGGCATAGGCCAGGAACAGGTTGTACAGGAGCTTGAAATAAATGACAGGTGAGAAATGGAAAAATCAATCAGAGGAAGAAGAACAAAGTGGGCAGAGTAAATGGGAATGTTGCAAAAAGCAACAGCATGAAATATGGCATGGGATTGTGAACTGTGGTACTTGATCATGTATGATAGATGTATGTTACTTGCACTATGTAATCAATTTAAGTACACGGGTTATCAGTTGTTTTTACTATTTATTGTACTTCATCAATCAAGGCTAAGATGATTGTTTTTATGATGGTTTGTTGTTTGTTTTGGTGTTCTAAACCGCACCAATTAAGCAATTAAGCTTTAAAACTTTTACTTTGGATCAGAAAATTGTTCACTTATGTTAGAATGTGCTATGTATACTCTAGAATATGAAGTATTGTGGGTCCTTTCCATGTAGATCCTCAGAGGTGTTACAACCCAAGACTAAGAGGACTAGATTACATATGGTTTGAAAGGAATTCTGCTTCTTTTATAGTTTTTGTGATTCCCTGGAGAAAAGTTAGATTAATTTGTTTTACCTGTGGAAATCTTTCAAGAAATTGTCATCAGATTTCCTATTCTCCATTCTTCAGATAATATGTCTGATTCAAGTGAGGGTTTACCTCTCCCAGTTAATAGCTCAATTCCTTTAGAACTCCTCAGGCATGTCTGGGTTTTGATCATTTTTTTAAAACTACTGCTACTGATTTGTTCTAAAACCTTTACTACTGGCTCTTGAGTTTGAGACAACTCCTCCTAATTGCCCCTCCTAATTGCTACCCACCCTGTGTCAGTGAAGAAACTTAACTAAGCTCCTCCACATCTAGCATCAGTGCAAATCATTGATTCGCCTGTTGCCCTACAAGTGCGCTTTGCTACATCCCTATGAAACAAAATTCTCCTGTTTCTCACACATTTGAGAAAGATGGTATTAACCAGTAGAAGCTTGCAGCTGTTCTATCATGTTCTATACTCCCGTTGTGCCAATACTAAATGCTGAGTTTTGGCATGGATGTGACTTGCTGTCTTTGAGATTGTCTTTTTTTAATAATCCTGGTCACTATGCCAGTATCATTTTGATCCAAATCCAGTAGTGTACTCAGGAAACAATCAAGCATTGCTTCTCCTCTTCTGGATGTTAATTACTCCAAGAAAATGTAGTTTAAATGGTGTAAAATCATGTCTTATGTGGCATTGTGGCATTTAATCTGTATGAAGGAAGAGAAAATTCCCCCGTAATTAGTCTTTTGCACTTGCACTCTTTTTCCCAGCCACTCCTCTAGATAGTTAAGAATAATAATAATAACTTTTCAATTTGGGCATGGAAAATTCACTCTGGATTTCAATGCTTCTGTAGTAGGTTTGAATATTGATTTTTCTCTGGGCAGTGGGATGTTTGGGTTGTTTGTCTGTTAAAGCATTAAAACCATTTTCTTTTTGAAGAAGCATGAAAAGAAGCCGTTCCCTTTCCCCTCCCAAATACTGTGGTCGAACTCTAGTTTGGTGTCTGCAGAGCTCCCTGCCTGTCTTCCGCAGCCAGGCAGGGGAATGGGGGATGTGACGGGGTGGCATGAGGCCAAGACTGGGTCGAGGACCATCCTGGCCACTCTCCTGGGCTCCCACCCGCTGGTGCTGTGCGGGGGGAGGGGCTCATCCCCACCATGGAGCGGTGGCGTGCTAAGTCAAGCTCGAGAGCTGCTCCCGACACTTCTCTGACCTTCTGCAGTGGCGTGCGTGCGGGGTGTGTCTTCCTCACAGCTGTGGCAGCTTAGACTGAGACTGGTAGTACCCCCCTAGGAGCAGCAGGCACAGAGCTGTTCCCTTTCCCCACATACCAAGGTCCCAGCTTCTGTGGGGTTTCTCCTGCTTGTTCTCTCAGTGGCTCTGCTCCCAATGCCCAGTCCACATGGCTGAGTAGAGTGGGGTGGCCTCTGTCCTCACGTTGCTCAACAGTGCCGGCAGTGGCGGGTGTAGGAGAAGCTTGGTGGCTGTGCCTGGGGTGCCGATGTCCGCCCCATGCTGTCGCGAGCTGGGGTGGGCTTGGCAGTTGCTCGGGTGCAGAGCCCTGGCCCCACACGGGTCCTGTGCAGCATGGTGACTGAGTGGCGTGGGGTTGTGGTTTTCTTCCAGCAGATGGCTGGCAGGGCCCCGCCAGGAGAGGTCACAGACCCGCGGCCCCTCCCCACGCTGCCAGGAGGCATGCGGCAGCAGTGGCTGCCCCTACAGGTGGCCCCCACCACCCCCGGCCGGTGCCTACAGGCAGCAGGGGCCCCGCAGGCAGTGCCACTGGCCCCAGGAGTGCCCCTCGGCCAGTGGCGGTGGTGGCCGCCG
>VXBA01003850.1:46011-64084 GCA_013399895.1 Serilophus lunatus
CCGCCGGCCCCCAGAGCCCAAGTACATGGCGAGTTTGGTGGGAACCACCATCTTGCCTATGGTGAAATCCCAGGTAGAAGGATGGCGCCCAATGCCACCGACCAATAAGAAGACAGCCAGCCAGAAAGAGGACTCCAAGTCACACGATATCAGGAGCCCATAAAAGCCATAATCCTGGAAGTCCTGGCCCCTTTTGGCCGGATCATCGAGGTCCAGATAACATCGACTGCCCCTCCTTCTGGTCCTTCCCAGTTCTCTTCATCTCGCAACAGCACTGCAGCCCCGACAGTGGCACCAGAACACCACCCAGCTGCATCAGTGTGGTATTTTTCCCCTTTGGTTCCCAGGGGGAGGGTGCTTGTCACTCTTTTGTCTTTCAGAGGCTCCGAGACCAGGAGATACTATCTTTGAGATGGCTTTTCCCTTCCTTCCTTCTGGTCCTCAGCCCACCAGTCTGCTTAGAGGAGCAGTTTGTAATTTGTTTTCTTTTTATTTTAATTTTATTGTGTAATATTGTCGAGTCCGTTGTGTGTATTTAGTTAGTGCTTAGAGGGGTCTGTAGTTTTTGTGCCCCATAGAAAATAAACTGTTAGCTGTTGTTCACTTCTATTCAGTCTTTCATCACTGTTGCCACTCCTAGTAATTCAAACCACCACAGCTTTTTATTGACATTATTAATTTTTGTGGGGTTTTTTGTGGTTTTTTTTTCTCTGCTTTCTTTAATATGTAAATACTCATTCAAAGATGTTCCTACTATGTCATTCCTATATAATTAGTTCATTTTCAGTATTATGATGCACGACACATTATACTTTTCACCAAAATTTTGAAATATCTTTTTATCACATACAGCCAAGCCTTTCAGACCACCACCTTTTATTTTTAGGCTCTTACAAAGTATTTGAAAGGATGATCTTGAGCTGATCGTCTGTTTTTTTAGTCCTGCTGTACCAAGTTTTATTTATTTTTTGACACTGTAATTCACTGTTTCCTCTTAGATGTTTATTGACTTCTGTGTTAAACTTTATTTGAAAATTTAATCTCTAGTTTAATGATTTAATCCTTCAAATGTCTGTTACATCGTGCTGCTCTCCTTAACACTTGTTTTTTTAAAGCCTTAACTTTAATAACTGTTCTATATTGGGTTTTTTCAGATGTGAAAAAATCATTTCTACTGTACAGAGACATTTCTTGCTTTCTAGGCTCCATCTATCCAAGCTTTCCCAAGTCATGATAAATTAAACCCACTGTGTCCATTACTATTTTCTGAACTATGCCTTGAACTAACTCAAGAGGACCTCCCCTCTTTTTTTGATCCTAGTCAAGATACAAGAAACACTTCAGAAAATTGCTATCATGGAGATTTAAGCCTTGAACTGTCTTGTAATAGCTATGCTTTTGCCTTGAGCAACTCTTTCTATTGTCCTCTCCTCTGACTGGAGTTCCTTTTTTCCAGTTAGTTTCCATTTGAGTTTTTCTGTTTCTATCTGAGTTTCTCACATTGGTTTTACTTATTTTATACTCTTAGCATAATACACATGAACAAAAAAACCTGAGTTTCATGTAAAAGGGATATTTTGCTGGCTGTCCAACTTAGTATATGAGCCATCTGTGGAGATACCATCACTTGACTTGATTTTTTTTATTGTTCTCATCGTAATTCCTTGATTCCATATTTGTTCCCTTCCATGCCATTTCCCAACTAGGTGAATGTAGTTCATGAGGAAGATGGTAACATATTGGAAGTTAATAGATAGGAAGATCAAGAAAATCTTGGAGTGGGTGTGGGAAAGCACTAGAAGATTGTAACAATTGAGGTCAGACACCCAGTAATCAGCTGGCAGAGCAGAGTCAAGCCAAGCAGGTGAGCTCAGGTTCAGGGGGCATCTTAGCACAAATGAAATGATTTTTTATGACTGTTTTAGTGAAGCTTCTATTAATGCCTTGGCAACTGTCCAAAGGAAGTCTGTGCTGAAGAGATTTAACTGCAATTGGAACAAATAGTCCTTATGCAACCACAGAGTCAGTGTTGAGGAAGGAGTGTGTGTTTTTCACTTATGTGTACAAGAAAGAAGGAAAAAATATCTTCTCTTTTATGTATCCAGGGAAAACATTTAGGATGACAATGCCTTGTTGCTGATACTGAATTTCACTTTTAGTGCTGCCTCAGAAGCCCTAAAAACACTCATAAGCAGTTTAGGATGGCATTCCTGAAATCATAAAAAGCGAACCTGCAAGTTTTGTTTGCCAGAAGGCAATTAATGCATGGCCAGTTTAAATCCCTCTGACACACAGTGTGTGTTTTTGATGCTGTGCTTCAGACAAGCATTTTCTTGCATTATGAAGTCTGTGCAATAGAGATAAGCATGGCTTTACACTTCTGAACAAGCTTGAAAAAGCGTATTTCAACAGGAAAGAAAGGATGAGTCTAAATTGTAATCTAGATTGCATCTCAATCTGGAATCTTGACTTGTCTCTGTTTTACATGCGCTGACCCTCACAATGGCTGAAAAGATTTATGTTTCTTCAGGACAAAAAAGGTCAATGGTTCATTTCCATGACTTTTCTTTTGAGAGCCCCTGAACATAACAGATATTTGTAATTCCCTCAAAATCAAAGTTTCACTTGCATGTCTGACCTTGTTGACTGCTGTCAGAATGTCACTGCCATTTGTCAGTGCCTCTGATGCTTTGTTTCTGAATATTTTGTTGTGAACTGATTATTGGACTTTTTCTACTGCCAAGAGATCTGTGCCCCTAAACTGGTGACAGACAGATGTATGTCACACGTGCACTGGGGAAACTTTGAGCCTAGAAGGCCATGAGGGGTCAAAGTGAATAAATGAGCTGTGACAGCCATGGAGTGTGATGGTGATGGCCCTGTGCTCTGGCTGGCAGTGTGAACAGCTCTGCAGTGTACAAGGGATTTCTCTGCCTGCACAAGCAAAACCCTGAAAGTGAGGCACAATCTTTGTACTGCCTTAGGACGTAAGATATCGGGACTTAAGTTTCATTTTTTTGTCTGTCCTTTCATTATTGTCATTAACATAATGTCATTAATATGATTTCCATTTCATGTGTGCACATGCCATCAACTTGCCAAGACTCAGAAGTACCTTTTATAGCAACAGCTAACTTTTTCATTTTAGAAATCTGAAGAACTACAAGTGAAATTAATCATGGCATAGCCTTCTAAATTTGATATAATTCAATATTAATCAGATTTAATAAGCAAGAAGATGGATTGGGACTTCGTTAATAGGATACAGAATCTTTAAGCCACCATCTGAAAGTCGGTGCTGCTTACAGATTAATGAGTTGGTTTCTGTCAATTGAATCTGGCAATGTCATTGCAGTGTCTCTGGCAATATCTGAAGTGGATGTATTCTGCTGTTCACTATCTTCATTATTCATATTGAGGGACTGGCATGAAAATCTTGCATGCAAATCAGGGTATAAGTTGGGATGGTGCACCTGGCTGTGTAGTGGAAAAACTGAAATGCTGAACCTAAGAGTGGGAAGCATTTGCAGGATGCGTAGGTTAGTCTGTGACTGTAGATATACCACCTCCAAATTAGCTCAGGAAGTGGTTGCAAGAATGGTTGCAGTGATATGCCATCTTTACTGCTGATCAGAGTTTGTAGAACCCTGGGCAGATGGGAATTTCTCAGAAATTTTTGCAGTTCTTCTGTGGGTGAAAGGAGGTTCCCTTGGGTATCAGCTTAACAACTTCTGTAGATACTCCAACAGTTTGAGAAATAACCAAGAATAGTATGTATAAAATAGCAAAGGAGTGAAAAATAAGGTTCTTGTCAGTGAATGTATTTTTACAATCTTAGATTCTA
This sequence comes from Serilophus lunatus, assembly GCA_013399895.1. Lineage (NCBI taxonomy): Eukaryota > Metazoa > Chordata > Aves > Passeriformes > Eurylaimidae > Serilophus > Serilophus lunatus. The sequence continues at coordinate 49,856 of VXBA01003850.1, forward strand.
CAGGTATTACTGTCACCACAGTATCTAAATAACTTCCAGCAATATGTCAACATGTGAATAGTCTCTGGTACCTTTTCCTTCTTTTATATTTTTATCCTGAGGCTGAAGTATATATTTCTGTAAGGAGAAAAATGGAAATGTGATTTGTGTAAAAAGTGCATGTAATGTTTTTCTTTTCTATGATGCTATATACATATATGTATAGATATAAAATACTATATATCTCTCTATATGATATATGGCCCCCTCAGGTTAAGAAAGATGTTGAGTTATTGGAACATGTCCAGAGAAGGGCAACGAGGATGGTAAAGAAGCTGGAGCACAAGCCCTATAAGGAACGGCTGATGGAGCTGGGGCTGTTCAGCTTGGAGAAGAGGAGGCTCAGGGGTGACTTTATTGCTGTCCATAACTACCTGAAAGGAGGCTGTAGGCAGGCGGGGGTCGGTCTCTTCTCTCAGGCTCCCAGTGACAGGACGAGAGGACACAATCTTAGGCTGTGTCAGAGGAGGTTTAGGTTGGATATCAGGAGAACCGTTTTCACAGTGAGAGTGATTTCCCATTGGAATGGGTTTCCCAGGGAGGTGGTGGAGTCACCGTCCCTGGATGTGTTTAAGGATAGGTTGGATGATGAACTTAGTGACAAGATTTAGATGGTTTAGCTAGTTTAGATGATGAGTTGGTGTTGGATAGGTTGTTATAGTTAGATAGAAGGTTGGACTTGATGATCTTTGTGGTCTTTTCAAACCTTGTTAATTCTGTGTAATTCTGTGTATATATATATATATATATACACACTATATTATATGTTAATATTGTATATATATTTATATCTTGTGTTTTTGGAGCTAATGAGGATGTTCCACAGACTTTAAGAAGGAGATGCTATTTAAGGTGGTGATCAAATGCAATGGAAAATCTAGTATATGAAGGAAAGACAGCTCAGGAGCAAATGTCTTCATGTTGTCTTCATGACTGGTATCCCAACTGAGGTTGCAGGCTGGATATTTGTTGAAGAAAAGGCTTTTGAAGAGTATGGAAAGATTACAGCTTTGCATTGATCTTGTAGCTAAACTAGTGAGAAAAAAGTGTTCTCTAAGTGTGGCAACATAGCAATGAAGTATGTTTTCCAAAGCATTGTCCTAGAAAAATTGTTTGCTCACATCTAGGATGGATGCACGCTTTGCTGGGTAAAAGCTAGCCAGATGGCTGAGCCCAGTGGTGGTGAATGGAGTTACATCCAGCTGGCAGCCAGTCACAAGTGTTTTTCCCTAGGAATCAGTACTGGGGACAGTTCTATTTGAATAATAGATGAGGGGGATCAAGTGCATTTTCAGCCAGTTTGCAGACAACAAGTTTGGGCAAGAGTGTTGATCTCCTGAAGGGTAGGAAGGTTCTACAGAGGAATTTAGGCAGGCTGGATCAATGGGCCAAGGCCAATTGTATGATGCTCTTCAAGGTAATGTTCTGGGCCCTGCACTTGGGCTACAACTCATGTGGCACTACAGGACTGGGGAAGAGTGGCTGTAAAGCTGCCCAGTGTAAAAAGGACTTGGGAGTGGTGGTTGAATGCAAGCTGAACATGAGTCAGCAGGGCGCCCAGGTGGCCAATAAGGCCAGTGGCATCATGGCCTTGTATCAGAGCAGCTAGCAGGGTCAGTGAAGTGATTTTCCCCCTGTACTCAACACTGATGAAGCTGCACCTCAAGTTCTGTGTTCAGGGCCCTTCAATACAAGAAAGACATTGAGGTCTGGAGTGCATCCGGGGAAGGACAACAGAACTGATGAAGTGTCTGGAGCACAAGTCTTAGGAGCAACTGAGGGAACTGGGGTCGTTTAGCCTGGAGAAAAAGAGGCTCAGGGAGCCTTTCTGTTCTCTACAGCCACCTGAAAGGAGGTTGCAGCGCAGTGGGTGTCAGTCTCTTCTCCCTGTTAAAAAGTGACAGGATAGGAGGAAATAGTCCCAGGCTGTGCCAGTGGAGGTCTAGATTGGATATTAGGAAAAATTTCTTCACTGAAAGGGCTGTTGAGCATTGGAACAGGCTGCCCAGGGAAATGTTTGAGTCATCATCCCTGGGGATATTCAAATGACATGTAGATGTGGCTGTCTGAGACATGGTTTAGTGGTGGACTTTGCAGTGCTGGGTTAATAGTTGGACTCAATGGTCTTAGAGGTCTTCCAAACTGAACAATTCTATGGTTCTATGATTCTGTTATGTAAATAAATAACTTATTTCATGGATGCCCATTTAGAATATGACTGAAAAAGCAAATCCTGTGGGTTTTCAGTAAGTGTCTGTGCCTAACAGAGGAAAAACTAGGAAAAAATCCAAAACTGCAAGGGTTGGAAAGTGGCCAAGCAGGATGGGGAAATGTATCCACTTCTTATCTTGTGGTGGGGAGATCTCTAAAATCCTGCAGTTTCCTAGAACACCTACCAACCTTCAGTATCTGTATGTATTCTTCTATATGCTGTATTTCATACAGCAAAGCAGAGAGGATGTCCAGTGTACCAGAAATCCAATCTGAGCTAACTCCAATTCTTATGATACAAGCTCCAGTTGTAGAAGACTGCCAGGCATGGATCAGAAGGGCACAAACCAAACTCTGCTTTTATTTTTTTCTTTCCTAAAATCTTCTTTCAAAGAAATCAGAATTGTATTTAAGACATGAAAGGATATTTCCTTTCTTTCCTGATGCTCTCCTCTGCTTGCAAAAACAGACGGTAAGTATGGCATGTGGGTGAATTTGCACAGCTAACACCTTTGAAAAGCTGTTGGGTAGTTTCCCAATGTTTGTTCTCTTCTACAGTTAAATTTTATAGTTAAGAAATTAGTATCTCTACTCCCTTTTTGGCTCTTTAGAAATTATGAAAGGATGATCTGTTCCCCAGTAGTCTGATAGGCTCAGCTACCAAGGTCAAAGTATAGTCACTGTCTCAAAAAAGTCACCCATTGAGCTAGAATATATAGAATTGCCTAATTGCACAGTTTGCTGTAGTTCTTACCTTGCTTGTCTACTTAGTCCATCTAGACCTTGTTCCACCTTTTGTGGAACAAAACCTGAAAATTTGAAGCCAATAGAAGGATGAATTAGGAATCTAGTAAATATTTTTAATACAAAATACTTCTAATCAAAAAGATGCAACATTGCTGAAGGACCTGATTAATCAGCTTTTCATACTTCAGGGTGTCAAACTGAATGTAGGTTCAGATACATGACTTTAAAACTTTAATTTAGCTGTAACACAGAGATATTGAAGCTGATTCTTTAGCCTCTTGTGGTCTCTGGTGCTAGAATTTACATCACATAAACACAAGAAGGCTGGGCTGACGTGGAGTTTTTGGAATAAAATTGGATTTGTGACTGTAGAAGCAGGGAAGGTAACACAGGCTGTGAAAATACTATCTCCAAAGTGGCCAAGAAAGTGACCCTTTGGGTCTGAGATGTGTCTTATGATTAGGTTGGTTTTTTGGAGTTTGTTTTTTTTTTTTTTTAATCATATGAAGGATTTGACACATGGTTGAAAGAGGGGAAAGACTGGTCATCTCTTGTAAGAAAACACATTTTCCCCATGTTGCCGAGTTTCTCATTTTGCTAATGCATATTCTCACTGCTTCAATTTGCATTTCACTAACTTTTCTGTCCCTGTTTACAATCACTTCTCTGGGTAAGCTGGAAGCTGCTTCTGTCAATAGTATGCAAGCTTTGTGTTTTATTTGGGAAGAGGCCAAAGGTAATGATGATTCTGCTGTGGTAAGAGCCAGTTTCTAGGGAGATGAGGAACTTCAGTCTCCAATAAATTATCAGCCCAGTTTTTGTTCAGATGTCTACTCCACTTGTCCATCTCCCGGAGAAGAGCAGACAGGCAAAACAAGCGAAATCCTTATTCCCTTTTCTAGAGGGAAGAAGAAGAACATGCAGAAAAATCCTGGCACCTCTACTCTCTTATGCATCTCCTGCCTCGTGTCACCTTGCAATAACATAGCTGTTTGGTCTCCTTTTTACAATGCTATGTCTTGAAAGGGAGGAGTATGGATCACAAGGCAGGAACTGAAGGTGTGACACCAGGGCATTAAAGTGATGGTCAGGCTCTTTTTGCCTGGGAAGTGCTTGGAAAAGAAACAAGACTCTCTAAAGAAGGATGGAAGTAAGCAAATACCCCTCCTATTTTCAAGAAATAAAATCTGGGAAACTACAGGTTGGTCAGTGTCATCCTAATCCCTGGGAGCATGAAAAATCCTGGAAACCATTTCCAGACATTTGAACGACGAGAAGGTGATTAGGAAAGCAAGCATCGATTTACAAAGGGGAAAATGTAGGAAAATGTACCTGACCCAAACCGATAGTCTTCTATGATGACTTGACTAGCCCGATAGATGAGGGAAAAGCAGTGCAGTTCATCTTGACTTTAGCAAGGATTTTGACACTCTTTTCTCTAATATCATTAAGACAAAATGATGATATATGGCCTAGATAAATGGATAATGAGGTGGATTGAAAACTGACTGTACCCATGGGCTAAAAGGGCATCTGTGGCACAAAGCCCAACTGGAATCTGGTCACTAGTGGAGTACCCTAAAGGTCAGTACTGAGTCCAGAACTGTTTAAAACTTCACTAATGACCTGAAGTATGTGACAAAGTACAACCTTAGGAAACTTGCAGATGTCAGACCAGATGGATGTGTTGCTGTTCAGAAGAATTTCAACAGGTTGGGTAAATGGATCGATGGGAACCTCATCAAGTTCAACAAAGGTAAAAGAAAATTCTTGCATCTGAGGATAGATAACCCCATGCACCAGTTGTGTTGGGAGCTGAAAAGCAACTCTGCAGCACCTGGGCGTCCTGGTGGACACCAAGTTAAATATGAACCAGCAATATGTCCTTGCAGCAAAGGAGGCCAATAGTAACCTGAGCTGCATTAAGAGAAATTTTGGCAGCAGGTCAAGCGAAGTGGTTCTTTCCCTGTGCTTAGCATTGGTGATGGGTCCAGTTCTGGGCTCCTCCATACGAGAGGGACATGGGCAAGCAGGGACAAGTCCAGCAAAGGATCACAGAGGTGATTAAGGGACAAGAACATCTCTACTGTGAGGAAAGGCTGAGAGACCTGGGACAATTCAGTCTGGAGAAGAGAAGGCTTGGGAGGATTTCTTTCATATGCAGAAATACTGGGTTGGGAACAGGAGAGAGGAGAGCAAGCAAGTAAGAAAGATTGAGCAAGCCTTTTCTCAGTGGTGGCAGGAAAAAGACATGAGACAATGTTTAAAAATTAAAATGCAGGGAATTCTACTGAAACCTAAGTGGTTGAAAAAATATTTAAGATTAACTGAAGACTGGAAGAGGTTGCCCAGATGGGCTATGTATTCTCCATCCTTGGAGACAGTCAAAACTCAGCCAAACATCCTGTATAGCCTGTTCTAGTTGACTGTGTTGACCTAGATGATGTCTGTAGGTGGTTTCTTCCAATCTCTACAATTCTGTGATCCTGAAAATCAATAGATGGAGTCAGCTCCTCCAGTTGTCAAATAAAAGTCTGAAAATCGCATACAAAATCTTCTTTTTGTTTCACTGTCAGTGATATTTTTTGTGCGAGGGTAACTCGTATTTTTTTAACCTTTGGGGTTGTCACTAAAAGCTAAGTATAGATGTGCTTTCATGATGAAGCCTGGCAACTTAGAAATGGTTTCTTCTTTTCTTCAAGGGTAAATAAAGATAGAAACTTACCAACTGTTTAGCTGGCTACTGAGACTCCTTAGCTGCTGGGGATGTCTGTAGACAGGAAAACTTTTTGCTTGGGAGACCCACTAAATGCCGGAACTTCTAGGATATCTAGACCCTGGCGAATGTACCTAAAGGAAAAATATCTCTCACCATACCTGTGCAAGGCAGGGCTACAAATCGGCTATTACCTGATGGAAATATATCCTAGTATCAGCTTTTGGCCGTTTTTCATAAAATCTCGACTCCATGTTGCTGGTTTCCTATGAAAAAAGTGTAGAAAATAACATAGAAATGGCCTGTAGATGGCCGTATCAGCTGCTCTAAATACATGTCTGAGAAGTCTGTTTCAGAAAGGACATAGGAAGTAGGATTGGAGTCTGGAGGATTTGAAGGGTTAAAAAGGGAACACTAACACCTCCCTCTATTTCTTTTCAGCTCCTGTATTTCCAGCTGTGGGTCATTATCAAGAAGCCAACTAAAAACTTCCTAGGGTAATAGTGGTGCTGAACACAGCAACAGCTTCTTCCTCCTCTTCCTCCAGTATCCAAGCAGAGAGATATGTGCTAGTACCTGTGCTTGTTCCACATATTCCAGCCACCCTTGAACATAAAAGGTAAAAACTCATCTGAGAGCAGTTGTCTGACTGTTGGATAACTTTCCTGCAAAGTGGAACTGAATGGGCTAGGACTCATTAGCCTGAAAAGTGACGGTGGAAAGGGGAATGTAAAGGTTGATGAAATTTCTTTTGTGGATTTGGTGGATTGGAAGCAATTACTTATGGCTGCTCATAAATGGAAGCACTGGGCACATGAACTGAATTCCCTTCTCTCCATCTTCCCCCTTGCCCACCAGTGTCTTGACCTTGTTAGGCTGTTTCGTACTCAAGCAAGATGCAGATCTCAGAACCTCGGAGCTGTCATTCCCAGAAGATAGCTAAATCTTGCTCTTAATAAAGCATTTTGACAGTATAATACAAATTTCATTGAATTGAACACAGATCAGCACTTGTCCATGAGCGGATATTTTAAAACCTCTTAATGCAATTAGAATTGTATTAAGGTTGTAAAATCCCTTGCCAGGACACAGGGGTTAAAAAAATTGTCAGCAGCAGGAACAGGTTGTGATTGTGGTGACATGAAACATCTTTTCTTCCTGCTGTCGTTCCTTGTGTACTGGCATCTCAATTATTTAGTGTCTCATGCAAAATACTGGTGTGTTAAATTATAAATATTGTAAGAAACTATGAAGGTAAAGTTTGGAGTCTTCATTATAACAAAAATGATTAGGCATGCTTTCTGTATTTTTGCCTGCAGCATTTTTTGTCTTGAACAGTGTCTGTAGTCTTTCCTTTTGGTGACAATGTCATTGTATGGTTAGGCACTGAAATCCACTGACTGTAGGAAATGATGTGGAAAAACTCCTAGATAAGTGCTAATCTCCATGTCACTATAAATAATGAGTAGTCAGGAAGTTGAAATATGTTTTCTTGTTGGGTTTTTTCCTACCTCTTTTAGAGTCCATTTCATTCATTTCTGATTAATATTTTTAAGTTTGGAACCATGAATAAGTCAAGAAGAAATCATAACTGGAGGGATGCCAATCTATCTGAAGGCAGTTTGTCTACTCTGTGAACAAAGGTGTTTATAGGTTATGACTAGTGATGGCATTCTTAGTGGTCTTTTCCACTTGAACAGACAATTAATTCACATACAACATTCTGAATCCAAATAAGTGGTGGATATTTCATTAAAAAAAATCATGCTTTTAGTGTTTGAGTGTTACAACCCGCAAAAAGTGGTTAGCTGATTCTCAGAGGCAGAATAAACTACAATCGAGACCAAGTGTTAGGTTTCAAAACGGTAAATCAATTTTATTAACTATAAAATTAAAGCATAGAGAAAGAGAGGGAAAGATAGAGAAAAGTTGGGAAAAATGCTAAGCTAACTTAAAAAGCATAGGATCATTACCAACCGCTGCTACTTTTCCGATGAGATGTGATGTGTGTGAGAGGGGGAGACGTTTTCACCCCTTTTTTTTCTTTCGCGGCTAGGTGTCGGTCCTTTGGCATGCAGCTGGAATGCGGCGGGGTGAGTTGCAGGGTCGCTGGGGCAGCTCGCGTTTGTACTGCCCTGGTTCGAGGTCCAGCCGTGTTGCTTTGCTGGATAGTGCTGGGGCTCATTTCGTATCTCGGCAGGAGAGAGTTCTTCTGCAGCTGCCTTTTTCTGATCCGAATTTCTCACTTAGCGAAGTCTTTGCAGCAACGCATGTTGGTCGGCCACGCGGAGAGCAGTGCGTTGTGTTGGACTCAAAGCGTCTTCCTGTAGCTCATATCCCAGGAGAGAACTTGTGTTCAGGCTTTCAGGGGCGCAGGATTGTGGGGGGGGGGGTTCACAACTTAGGCATGTGTCTTAGCTGGTCTCCACTCCCCCAGACTGGTCTCTGCTCCCCGAGGCTGGCTGCCATCAGGCACGCGGTGGTTCCAGCTGTTTTGCAATGGTGGCGATGAGGAGAAGCAGGGGGGCAAAGGGTGCCGGTCAGCTTTTCCAGCAGAGACCTTCTGCAGCGTCTCTCTCCCAACCTCCTCTCCTGCTAGCACGGTTTTTGCCTCCTTTTTTTTATAGGGCTCTTGCTTTCTGTACACGAGCAGTTTTGCACAGTTTTTTTGGGTGTTCAAAGAGAGACAAAAGGCAGGGACAATGACAAAGCAAATTTTGAAGCACTTTATATATTATCAGTTCTCTGTACTGAGGCATGTCCCATTTCAGAGCATGATATGGCCATGATATGAGACAGTGTCTTGTTTAGAAATGCATGATCCTGTACACAATTATTCTGCTCTCAGGGACCTCACCTAAACTTTAGGCTATACAGATCAATGGGATTAAGAGTCCGTAACTTCTTAGATTCACCGGCAAAATGATATTGCCTCCCTACAGACATATAAAGGCTTTTTGATCCTATTCCCATCCTCTGAAACCTCCACTATTCCTCAAGTTCTTTCCCTCTTAATGCATAGTCCCTAACACACAAACTGACTTCATTTACATACTCCACCCAAAGTCATTTGTACTTTCTAACTCATCACTTTTTATCCAGCTGTCATTAAGTTAAATTTACATACACTCCATCATTCATAGCTCCTTAACTTGCAGCACGTGTATTCAGCAGCAGATGGAAACATGAAGAAAAATTTCCTCAGCTGTCAGGTTTCATTTCCCAAGGTAGAGTGAGGCTATAGATCAGGAAGGAAGAAGGAGACTTAATAAGAGAATGCACACAAATTTTGCTGTACTGTGGAGGATACTTGAAGAGCTGTAAATAAGCTGTATGTTTTGAGTACTGGTCCATGATCTGTCCAAGAGACAGCTTTCTTTGTTACTCTGTGTTGGCCAGTTCCAATGGGGAGTTTCTGCAGAACTAGGGATACTCTTTAGCCAGAGTAGAGACAACACTGAAATGGACTTGAAGACCACCTCCATCTTTCTGCGGTGGGCAGCCTTGCCCTCAAAATTTAAACCAAGTTTTTCTTAAAAACTGAAAACAAATATTCTCTATGCCACAAAACTCTTGGTTTCTGCTTTATTTCTGTATGCGTCTTGCTCCACAGTTACTGCCTTTTGTCATTCCTTATGGAATGGCAGGAGCTCAAATTTTCCCTGTCAAGTCTCCCTGCCAAATCTCCTCTGGATTCCTAGGTGACATAGATCCTTTGAGGTGGAGAGCCCTCTCTGACACAGCAGAGTTCACTGGCTGATATGATGATAATTTGACTGCCACATAAGTGTTTGGTAGCTGGGCTTCTTAAAGTGTCCTGCCCCCCCCCGACATTCACTTAAAATCCTGTGCTGCTCCCACAGGTTGTGTCAGCACACCTGATCACACAGCTGGCTGAGAAACAATTTTAGGCTGGATCTTTTCCCTCCCTTAGTTCTCTGACAGGCTTTGTTATCAGTGGTGGCAGCAGCATGGAAATGCAACAGGGTGGCCCCAGTGTGGAAGGGCTGTTCAGCCAACAGTGCTGCTGGAGGTACAGCTTGACCTGGCCTTTAATAAGCAGAAATAGTGTGAAGGAGAGCATTGTCAGTACACAGAACACTGTGAGAGTTGAAAAGGCTTTTGGTAGAAGGAAAGTGACATTGGCTGTTTGACCTATGAATGCAGACTATCCATACACACTTTAAGAAACAGAATTTGGAAGTGTAGAACATGGGAGACCTGCAATGTCAATGGGTTTTCTAGTTCCCTTCAAAGCCAGGTGTGGGATCCAGTTAGACCAGATGTACTATTTCCCAAAAATAGTTGAATGCTTTGGTACGTGACCAGAGAAAGAGGTACATGCACGTGAATGTTTGTAGAAACTGTGTTTACTAACGTTGAAATCATGACAGGATTCCGTGAATGAAGATATGTGATTCATATCATACGAATAGATGCATACAGTGACATAAGATTGTGAGGAATATTACCTCTCATTCACTCAAGGAGTTGCTAAGAAACCAGTCAAGTACAGCAAATAGTGACTGTTCCCTTAAAGTAACATTTCTTTCCTTCCTTTTAATCTTCTTCTTGTTATCTGTTGAGTAAGATAGAAGGAGGATGGAATGTTAATGGAGTTAGAGAACCTCAAAAGGGAGGTTGGCTGAAAAAACTCTTAAGGTTAGCATGTTTCAACAGAAAGATGATTTGAAATGAATCAGGAGTGCAAATAGTCAACTTTTCAGATGTGATCTGAATAGTGGAGGCATAAACAGGCTTTTCTTTAATTTCTTCACTATTATTTTTTTATAAACATTTGAAACTATGTTATTTCTTTTGTAGATTGGAAATAAATACTTTATGGATTTCACTTTACTCTGCTTTGACCTGGAGGTGATTTTAAGGCAACTGATTAACACAAGCTATTTCTCATCCACAGGTGAGGTTAATCTTTAAGTCAAAGATTCGAGGTGCCCAGATCCACTACATCTCACTCTGGTACCTGCTAGGAGCTAGGGTAGGTTGGCACAGAACCATGTGAGCCTGTTGACACTGGATAATCTCTGGCTGGGAGAAGTGTTCTCAAGAGAGAATGTATAACTAGGGAGGCACCCTAACATGCTAAAAATCAACAAAGAGTGCATCCAAGTCTGTTTTCTGGGAAATGTGAAACTCTGTGTTGTATCCTTACATCCCAAGTACCCATCCCACTGCTCTAGCAAGTGGTGTGCCACTGCAGAGCAATGCCAGGAGACTTTTTGTGGCTGAAAGTGGAGGTAATGCTGTACTGCGGAGCAGAGCTAGCAATCACAATGAGTCAGAGCAGTCAGTTTTAGCCTCCTAGGACAGACAGGAGTGCTTAGTTCTTCCTTCCCTAATGCCTTCCTTTGCTGAGTTAACATCCTCAGCATCTGATAAAGTATTAAGAGAATTAGATAAATTCTCACTCTTGCACATTGGGGCATTTAAGAAGAAACTGTTACTGCAGGCACATATTTGCAGTTCTGCTGTCCCCAGTGTCTTGAAGGTGGGGGCAGAGACGTTCATCACCTACCTGTATCTTCTCAGTGAATGAGCAAGAAGATGGAGAATTTCCTGAGAGGATACTGAGAAGAAACAAGGAGTATTTCTGAGTGTTAGCAGAGTGCTTTACCAAGTGTTAAACGCAGTGGCCCAGGAAGTAGGTTTTGGAGGAGTCAGCAGTATTTGCTGAGTCCTTCCACTGTTGAAGTTCCAGAAAGTTGCCTCAATATTTGATCTAATAATAGATCCCAGATGATGGTCATGGCAGAAACCTGATTTCCAGCTGCCTCGCCATGTCTATAAATTAGGCCATTAGCCTGCTACTCACAATTTCCTCCTCCCATTTGTAAGTAGCACAGAACAACAGGGTCTAATGTAATATGATATGGAAAGTTCTGAAGTAGATTTTAATGGAAAATGGAAAATGAAATGATGGTCCTATGTGCAAGGGCTGTAATAGGAAAGAATGTATTCTTCCTGCCTAATGAATTTATTTGGAAATATATTGCAAATTATGCTTAGCTCTTTCTGCAAAAAGTCACCAAATAACAGATGTGGTTATTTAAAGAGCTGCCAGCACGGGGCAGATGGAAAGAAAGGAACAGAAATGCAAATGCACCTTTGAGGCTGGCAGATGCATTAAAAAGTGGAAATAAAGAGAAATGGCTGTTACTGACAAAGATAGACTAATTGCTAGAGAAGCCATGTTTCAAATATCCTTTTTCCATAGGTGATCCTCCAGAGCATGAAGCACCTGCTCTCAGTTAGCATTTCACTGACACCAAAAAGGTAGGAAGATATTTAAGACTCTAGTATTCTGTTGTCAGGATCCTTCACATCAAAACTTTGGGAAAAAATGAGGTTGGATTTTGCTTTGTATCTTTTCAAACTGTTTCTGAATCTTGTGCATGTCTGTTGATACAGTCTCTGCAAGATGAGATAAACCAGACTTTTTTGCACAGAAATAATTTCTACAGTCCCTCAACTAACCATGAAATTAGCTCAGTTGGTTGGAGGATGGTGCTAATAACAGCAAAGTTGTGGGTTTGATACCTGTATGGGCCACTGACTTAAGAGCTGGACTTGACAATCCTTGTGGGTCCCTTCCAACTCAGAATATTTCCTGGAAATTAATCGTCATACTATCTTGAAAAATAGAATTATCTTCTGTAACTATAACCCTGCAACAAATTAACTGGGCTTATATGAAGTATATTAACAGGGGGCAAAAAGGAGTGCACATTCCACTCTGCCTTGTCACTCTATTGCACTAGCCTTTCATTAGAACTGCGCTGTTAATCTCATGACAGTTTTGCTGATAAAAGAGAGATTTCTGAACCAAGTCAATGCGTTTTGGGTCCTGAACCCTATTTGTTTGTGTGTTTGTTTGTTTTTCCTTTTGTGTAAACACTGAGTTTGATGGGTTGGTGAGGTTTCGGCCTAACCAAATTCTTAGCCAGGCAATAAGCACAATATGCTTAATGAAAAACCATGAAAATCAATCACAAGGGCAGAAGTAGATATGCTTGATCTAGTTTTACTTTCTGAGTAAAAAAGAGAACGTTATTGTTTAAAGATGCCATTATGGAGTTTCTGCAGCTTGATAATGAAGCAACCCTTAATGTGATTAAGTAAGCACTGTGGCATTCAGTAAAATAAAGAAGTCTTCAGTAAAACAAAGGTCTTTTGCCTTTAGCCTTAGGGCTAAAATTAGCATCTTTGGATTACTGTGTGGATGCAGCTTTCATATAAAAGGAGTAAAGGGCTTTGACTCAACTTTCTGAAAGCTTCAAAGTCCTTCTATCTATAGAGGAAACTGTGATCCTCTAGTGACTGTGTTACTTCTCTGGAAGTGGTCTGAGCATTTCCTAAAATTCTTCTCCTGCACGATTTTTGTTTTAAACTTATTCATCTCAATCTATTCCAGTCCTTGGGACCCATATGTGTTTGACAGGTGCCTGCATCATAGGAGGTAGGCCTTTATCTGAATAAGTTTGGAATTATTTTCTGTAATACTTGGGAAATATAAGTTTGTTTTAATACAGTGTGCTGATACGCAGAAAAAGTAGTTCACTTGCTTCACTTGCGTAGGAGGCTTCAGGTTGAATAACTCAAAAACAGCACTCAGATTGCTTTTCAGAGTCACCTTTTTCAAACATTCCATGAACGTGAGCACATTTATTTATTTCTTCTTGATTCATTCCAGCGCTGAGCAGCAACCTTGTCTGGATGAAAAACACTAGCATTTGACCATGGTTAGGAATTTGTTTTCTAACTCATGAGTATCTTGGCAGCATTACCAATTTAGCTATCATCACCTGCTTCTGTGTCTGTCTGTGAAGAACTGCTTTCCAGAGCGAGTATCTGATAAAGCATGCATATGTGTGTCTCATACACACAAACGTGTAAGTGCATTCAAGACCCCAGAAATACCACACTCCCATGGAAGAGCACTGTGCACAAAATGCAAGTCAGGCATTGGAAACTGTATAATATAATCATGTCAGTGCATTGCAGCACTTGGACTAATAAACCCATGTGGTGGTTTAGCACCACTGTGTTAACTAAGGGGCACTCTGAAGAGTGACGAGAAGACAGAACAGAGTTAAACCAATAGGGAAACGGTTTATTCGTCTGGAGCTCAACCAAAGAGAACACAACAGTTTAAGGGAACTCCAGACTTAACACAGAAATGCACCTGACAAAAACCACGAAAAAGGGAAAAGAAAAAAAAAGAATAAGGGAACTGCTTTTCTAAGACCAGGCAGGCTGGCCCAGGAGAAGCAGTGGGAAGGGAAAGCCGCTTCCTGTTCTCCCTCTCTCTGATGGTAGCCAACTCCCAGCCCTTGCAGTCTCTGAAAAACACAACACAGTGAAAAGTCCTCCCCCCGACCCAGGATGTTATTTGGGGAAGCTTTCGACCTGCAATTGTGCTGGCTTGGCTCTGATGCCGATGGGTGTGGGCGGAGTCAAGCCACGAGGCCTGGGAGTCGGAGGAGAGGGGCCGTGCC
>VXBA01003850.1:64483-84676 GCA_013399895.1 Serilophus lunatus
CCCCGAGCCGGCGGGACCAGCCGAGCTCCCCCCGGCCCTGCCGTCGCTCACACGGCCAACCCGGGGCCATGCTGGAACTAAACCCACCGCGCGCTGGCAATTGCTGCTGGGGAGGAATTTGAGCCCCCCATGCGCATCTCTGCTGTGTTTTGGTAAGTTCTTATTAAGGGAAACTGTGGTGGGACAGCCGGTGCGACCCCCTCGCCTCTCCCCGACCAGCTCCGAAGGGCAAAGGTGGTGGTGGGGGAGAGCAAGGGAAGGTTATTAAGGGAAAGGAAAAAAAAACAAACAAAAAAACAGGGTTTAAAAGGAAATATCCCCTTTCCTCCCCTCCCCTTCCCTCTAAGAACCCCCCAACACCCTCCCTCCAGCAGACCCAGCACCCCCTCCCTCTCCTAAACCCCCACAACCCAATAGCATAGGGCCATCACAGCTTTGATCTTCCGCTTCCTTTGCTAATCCTGAAGGTGGATCTCTGGTGGATTTTTCTGGGACAGGTGAAACTGCCCCATGTATCACAGCACTAGAGATAGGGCTGCTTCTCCAGAGGCGTGGGTTCAGTGGGGACATACATGCAGATGTGTGTGTAATGCTGTCCACTGGTTTCATATCTCCTAGATGCTTCTACTCCTGAGGCCTCCTGTTAAGAAGGAAGAATATGAGCAGATTGACTTTCAGAAATGCTGACAAGTAGTTGTTCTCATTAATTTCAATGGGAATAGTCCTGAAAAGAAGCTGGTGTTGACTAGTGCCTTCTAGATGCTAGCAGTTCCCATATACCCCTTACTGCAGAAACATGCCAGATTTGATTAATTATGCTAGGATAGTACAGACCAGGATGCAGTAGAAGTAGCATGTGTGTATATGTCAAATTGCTAATGACAGCCCTGCCTACACTTCATATTGAAACAGTTCCAAGATGTGTCAGAAAGAAGAGGTATATAGTAATTGGCAGTGAAGAAAGCAATGTGAAATTTAACCAGCCAGCATTAGAGCTTGCATTTAAAAAGCAAAATGAGATTACTGAGCAAAACGAGACCAGCTAATGGGATGAGAGTCATGAATTTGAACTAATATCTGACTTGATTGGATCCTTGCAGTGCCCTCTAAATCTGCAGGTGAAAGAAAGGAAATAGTTTACCTTTCAGTATGTCAGTGCAAATAGATGAGACATTGATCAGAGACCCCTTAGTTTAGAAAAAAAAAAGAGAAAGAGAAGATGGAACCAAATAAAACGAATGTATGCATGTCCTCAGAGTCATCTCAATAAGGTAGAGTTATTGCAAGATTTCCAAATGATTCACAGTGCCTGAAGTAACATGTCTGCATGTTTTAGTTCTCTGTATCATGGAGATTTGAGTTTTCTTATCTGATTTCAACTCAGAAATTATTTATAGTAATTATTTGTTCAATTGTTCCAACTAAGGACATATTAATCCATACATTTCTGAGTAGTCTATTTTTATGAACTAATCTTTCTTTAAAGCTTTACAACAGCAATAGAAAATATTCTTCAGCATTGCTCCTTATTCAGTCCAGTTCCTGCTTTGCCTTGAAGGACTGAAAAATCCTCAAGCCACAGGAAACCAAACCTAAGGAGAAATGCCAGGCGATAGAAGATGAAAAGTGATTGAAGTGTCTTATATATGCATATTACAGTCTCTGTGGGGAAGCATTTGTCCTTTGAAGTCCTCCATATGGACTGTTGAAAATGTCACAGCCTGCAGTTTTGCTCACTAAGAAATACAAGATGTTTTCTTCCTTCTCTCCTGTAGATCTTTCTATCACCTGCCATCTTCCTCAGCCATTTCTAGAAACTGCAAAATTAGGAATGACAAAACACGCAAAAATGAATCATAGGTAGAAGTGACAGCACAGAAATATCAAAATGTGCTGTAGGTGGGACTTGATTTAAAATGGAACATGAAAAAAGAGCAGGAATTCTTTGGGAAAAAAGTAATATGCAGAGAGTGGAAATCTGAAGCCTCTGAAAATCCTAGTGAGAAAAGAAATGGCAAAAAATCAACACAGAAGAGTGAACACAGCAGAGATCTGTGTAATTAAACAGCCAGATATGTTAGATTTGTTAGAATTTGGTCCTAGTCATTGTTTTCTGTTGAAGTCAGACCTGTCCAGGTGTCTGATTATTTCGACCTCTCTAATTCTAACTTTGGTTCACATTTGTTTCCACCGTAAAGGTTTATGTGCCTTTGATGACTTGACATTCACAAGAAAAACTAGAATGATTCTTTGTTTGTACTGTTGCAATAGCTAAAGCTAAATCAGCTGTTTTAAATATAATTTTACAGAGTTATCTTCTTATTCTTTAGGGCTATTTTTTTTCCTTAACCATGCCTGCAACCACTTGCAGTGAAGTCTGTGAGCCAAAGCAATCTGATAAACTATGAAAATTGAATCTACTATGAGCATTGAATCTGTTATAATACCTTTCTGCATGTCTAATGACCTCTTTAAATGTAAACATGGAGTTACAGGAACTACATACGTATGGCGACAGTGCAGCTGGTATTCAAAGTATCCTCCTGGACCATGCAGTACAAGAATTGCATTTATTTCTCCAATTTTAGGGCATACTCTCAGAACTCTTTCTTCTGAAATAACAACTTTGAATTCTTCCCCATAATAAAGCAAGGCTTCATTTGTATTTTACAAGTGTTCAGACCTCAGTCTTTTGTGTAGATGTGACCTGCATCTAGACCCAAACCAACCTCTTTTTTTGTTTTCTTCATAAAAGAGGTGCTTCATAAGAGAGACAGCTTCTGCCTCAAAGAGATTGTGGTTTGCACGCAAGCCTGGAGATTCCTGAAATATACTGCTCACAGGTAAAGAGGATGCATGAAGTAGAAGTGACGTGGCTGTAGGTTCTGGAGTACATAGCAGCCTTGAACCTACACCACTGGGGAGAAACAACAATGGAACCCACAAAATCACTTGGTGACAAAGATGCCTTTTCATGATCCTCTTACATTTAATTCTGTTGTGCCAGAAAATGCATCCAAAATATCTGTAGTACTTAAGATCTCTTAGGGCTTTGGGGCTTTATATTTTGCTTATCACCTTCGTGACATTTAGACAAAGCATTGTAGAAAAGTAGTGAAGGAAGTTTTTAAGTCTGAAGAAATTGATAGAAATCTTTGATTTCAAAGAACTTCATCTCAGGGCAACATCTGAAGTCAGTTCTTAATTTGTGGAGAGATCAGAGCCAGGGAAGAAGAATTAGGTAAATATTTTGAAAGATTTTCCTGTCCATATGACTTTCTATGTCAATTTTCTCTTATTTTTTGATCTTAGAGGGCGATCACTTATCTAGAGAATAGACAGCCTTGGGCTGGTCTAAGGCAAGACTCTCTAAAAGCACCTTTACTTTTATGCTGGTTCTGAGAAATATCAGGGCAGGCTTAAAGAAGCACTGTAAGGGGATATCAAAGCTTTCAGGGAAAATGTAGATTTTTTCCAGCTCTATTGGAACTGCCTCCTGGAACCTGAGCTGAAACCCAGTGTAATTTTACACTCCTGGACTGGTCTGAATATGCATTCCCTTTGACTGCAGACCAGTACACTAGTGCTGGCAGCAGCATTCTCCTTCTATGAGGAAGGGAAGGAGAGTTGTTTGCCAAGGGGTTTTAAAGCATGATGAGTTTCTTGCAAGCATGAAATGATGTAATGACTAAAAAACTGGTCATGTACCATTCTGTTTTAAAATGCGTTTTTCCTCTTGCAAGGGAGGAGGAATAAATTCAGACAAAAGGCGAAAACATGATATGCTTTTTATCGCATTTTTACATATGCGCTGTATTGGCTTTTAACCCCTGAAGCATTAAAAAAGAAGGTTGTGAAAACCACTTCAAAAGAAACCAAAGAGCACCCAAAATACTCTTAAACACACACAGTTGTGCTGTGGATATACAACCTTACATATGGCCTGACTCCCGACCTTGCAGCCTAATGCTTTCCTGTGCTGGGCAGATGAAATATCTAAAAGTAAATTACACAGCACTAGCAGAAAAAACGAATGCTTTGCCTATGCTTTCTACCAAAACTCCTTTGTCTCACACAATAGCACCCATATGACTCAGACAGGATGAGGACCCTCCAAGGGATTAAACACTATCCGAGCAATTTTTGCCCTCCATGTTATCCAAAAACTACATGAGCACAACGGTCCCTTTGGCAGATTGAAAGGGGATAACAGGAAAGAAGGGTGAGGGATGGCTCTCACAACAGCTGACAGATTTCAAATAAAGCCATGGAGATAAACTATGGGATGGTCAGAGACACAGATATTTTGACAGGATATTAGAATATCTATGCAGGTCGTTAAGAAATGCACATGGGGAGAAATGTTTTGTGAACAATTGCTTCCATGTGGGCTGCTCATGTTGTACAAGCAGAAGCATTCCCATTGTGAGTGCCACAGCAAGCAACTGCCCAAAAACCTGGGAAGCACTGAAGTTCCATGTGCAATAAAACCATATGAAAACAAAAAGAAAAGAACTGAACATAGGTCATAAAAAATACATAGACTACCAATAAATATGATGAAGAAGATAAGTGACCTCTTGGCTATTCTTGGCCATAGTCTTCAGTTCAGTTTGTCTTTGTTCAGGGCTGTAATGCTCACACTTCTATTTCTCACAGTCCCCATAGACAGGTGAGAGGGATCACCTGGATGAATTTCCCTGAAGCTTCCATGACTGATAACTTACTGATTCACTTGTGCCACTGGTGTGTAGCTCCTGGTCTGTGATGGTTTCTGTGCTGTTTCTTATTCTGCCATTTGGCTTCATCTGGTCATTCAACTCCTCATCCTGGCCCAGTCTTTGTGGCTTAGCACTAGGCATGTGAATGAGGTGCAGCAATGCCTGCCTTACACTGAGAGGACTGTGCTAACCTCCTTCCCAATGGCAATCTCAACCTTTCCATGTCCCAGCAAAAGAAACTCTTCGTAGGTCTGTGTACTATGTAGCTCTCTCTTTAAACCCTGCACAGGGCCCAGTCACAGTCCATCTTGGAGAGTTTTCAAATTGAAGTAGAACAATTGACAGAACCCTTCAGGCAGATAAGAGCTACCCTGCTATTTTTTTTCTTTTGTCTTTCTTTCCCTCTGTCATTATTCACAAGACTATCCAACTCAAAGCCTGAAAGAAAAGGCATCCCCAAGAGTTCATGGCCTGAGATAGACTTTGTTTTGTTTGATGCTGTAATTTCCCTTTGGTCACCTCACTTTCACTTGTGACAACCTGTGCAAAACAGTATGTTGAAGCAATGATGTGCTGATAGGGACACAAACATTGTGTGTAGGAGATTGTAAAGAGATTAGCATTAGTGACTGGCTGTATAATGCACACCAGATACCTACATGTAAGTATGGGTATTCCTCTAAAGGAAATCCCCATGATCTTTCTGTAACTCATGTTTTCTGCAAACTCTTTATGAAGTGAAAGGTATTAACATTAATTCTATTTCAATGTTAAAGCTTTTTCTCATGAGAAATGTCCCTCTCCTTCCATCTTTTCTGCAGTACTTCACTGTCTGAAGCTGGGGAAGGACTTTCACGCTAAGGTGTGAAAGAATCAAGCCCTCTGTTGTAGTTGTATGCTGGTGATTGGCATCTCCCTGGCTTTCCAAAGGAGGGTATGAGCACGCCTTCTTCAGAGGCCCTTACTGAGTGTTTGAAGGTAAGGCAGAGCTCTCCCTTCCTCACCCCAGCACATCCTTAGCAAAAAGCTCATGGTTAAGAAATGGGATTGTAACAAAAGGAGCCAGTGACTGCTGGGCAAATTTAAAAAACTATCTGATGGATAGTCTGACTGAGTTTTTTGGTTGTTCTTCCATTCATGCCGTCTGTCTTTTTTATCTGTATTTTGGCTAAGAAGAAAATTGTGATACATTATCTAAAAGGGTTAGCCCTTCTTCCTTTACAGAAGCTGATGCAGCATTTCCTTTCCTAGAAGTGCTGCCCTCCACAGGTACACAAACAATTCAGCTTATCCAAGCAACTTAGCTGTGTTGCTGTAGCATTGTTTTTGCAAGCAATGCCTCAAATGCCCACATCTTCAAAAAGCAGGGACATAGAAGAAACACTGGGTGGGTGGGTAGCCAGTATTGACTTTCTCAGTCCTGCCTTCCTTTCCTAAAATGGTCTCCAAAGTGATTTTTTTTCCAAAAAGTACATGATTGTAATTAAGAGAGAAAAATGAGCTGTTAATCAGAAACAAACTATTTGCTCTAACAGCTCAGATACACCTGGGGCAGAGATTGCCATGTGTGATACATCCATATTAAACAGCATATGGACAGATTTTTCTTTTCATGGTTGTCTTTATCATTAAAAATTAGTATCATTCTAGCACAGATGGCTTCAGCCCAAGATGAGTCTGGATGACTTAGCTGTCCGCTACATCCTCAATTATATTTGATGCTAAAGAAGAAAGGTACTTAGTTTCAATTTGCAAACAGGGAATGCTGAGTATTTTTTATGCCTTTTCTCTGGACCTGCTCATATAAAGTAGAAATGCCAGTGATTAATAAACTAAAGTGACTGTTTTATAAAGGATTTCAGAGGTTCATAGGAAGAACTGCATCAGGTTCACTTGGGATTCACAGAGGTAATGTTTAGTTGCTGTAAAGCTCCTTTCTTCCCTTCCTTGAGTGCTCCAGATTCACAGAGCAAACACATGAAGTTTCTTCAACGCATTGTTACGGTATGAAATTACAACTGTCACTCTAGGCCAGGGGTCCTCAAACTTTTTAAACAGGGGGCCGGTTCACTGTCCCTCAGACACTGTCAGGGCCCGGACTATAGTTTGGAAAAAAATGAACGAATTCCTATGGACACTGCACATATTTTATTTGTAGTACTGCACAAAAAACAGGAAAAAGAATGCAATATTTAAAATGAAGAACAATTGTAATCAATAAAAACAAATAATATTTCAATGGGCTTGCTTTTGGCTAATGAGATAGTCAATGTTAGGTTCCATATTTGTCACTGCTAGTCGTAGCAAGTCATGCAAGTGTTCATCAGTTAGTCTGGATCTGATTGGAGATTTTATTTTGCTGAGTTGTCAATCCATGTTTCAGTCTTAATATTTTATCTTTTCTCACTTGTCCGACCAAAGAATCGTATTTATCTTTATGTTGAGTTTCGTAGTGTCGACGCAAATTGTATTCCTTGAACACAGACACTGAATTCTGGCATATCAGACAAACAGCTCTTTCTTTGTACTCCGTGAAAAAATAATCAGAAGTCCACTTTTCTCGGAATACCCGGCACTCGGAGTCAATTTTTCCTTTTTTTGACATGATGGTGCGTGTGCTTCCCACTGGTGCTGGCTTGCTTGTCCTGACGGCCCCCTCTCCAGGCAGGACAGAGGCGGGGGGGTTCTGTAAATACCGGCGGGCCGGATTGAGGACCCTGGGGGGCCATATCTGGCCCACGGGCCTTAGTTTGAGGACTCCTGCTCTAGGCAGTTGTTTGTCCTCATGTATGTTTGCTGCTGTTGACCAGCAGGCTCATAAGTCAATTTAATTCTGTTGACTTTAGGGCCTTATCAGGTCATGTAATAACCAATTTTGGCTGCAGCCTGTGCTTTGTCTCACATTCTGTTTGTGTCTTACCATGAGTTAGTACCATCTGAAGACTTAAAAAAGCAAGTGTTAAAGGCAAATAGAATTGTTACAGAAGCCTCTAACAATGAGGTAAGGATAAAATTAGAGATCAATGAAAAATATTGTTTCCTTGGGTGTTTTATGAGCTAATACATACCCCTAACCTCACCTTCAAAAGCTACAGCCAACTTTCAATCATAATGCAATGCTTCCATGTATAAGGATTCCTTTGGTAGACATGAAGATTCTGTGATCTTGTATATTTAGAACTCAGATTTCTTGCAGCACAGAACAGGTGTAATTCACCAAAGTGATTAACAGAGAATTCTTTCAGTGCAAAGGAGATAAGAGTTGAAAAAACATTAATTACTTGAAAAAGAAGGGAAATAATAGCTAAAATATCTCCAGTTTTATGGTAGGTGGGTTGAAAACTGCAGTGGTTCGAGACCTGGTTTATGGACAAGCAATGGCAATTTCCATCTGAGTAGCAGGGTATAAAACTGAAAATACAAACAATCTTAGATACTGAATTTTAATATACTACTGCACATCTTTTCAGAGATCTTGGAAATGCATTGCATTTTCCAGGAATCCCAGTTCCATCTCCTCTGAATTTGCCATAGTGTTATGGGAACACTTTCCTGTGAAGAAATTTCAGATGTCCGTAGGAGTAAAACATCAAATTTCAGTAGCTGAGACATCTGTGCTAAGGAGCTGCAGCACACCGCTGCTGGTATGCTAGAAACACTAATATAAAAGGAATAACTGACTGCAGGATGGGAGTGGGATTCCTTCAGCAAAATTTGTCTTCATTCAAATCATGAAAGTTGTGCAGGTTTAATGAGATTCATTTTCTCTATTATTCTAATGTACACACACATGTGCAACCCTTTCCCCCCTTGCCCTTAACTTAAATTACCCTTTAAAAAATTAAAAATCTTCCTTATTCTGAACATGGAAGACTGTAAGGTCTTTGACGAAATGACACATGATATTTGAACAAGAAGTTTACCTGAAATCCCAGGTTTTCTTCAGAAGAAAGAGTGCTTATAAACAGTTTTCAGTTCTCTTGGAGACTGGCTTCAATACAGAGATTTTTTCAGTCCTGTGTTAATTTGGTGAGAGCCCTACCTTCAACTCATGCTAATGGCATCTCCATTTAGGTGGCTTTGGAGATTTCTGGGACATATTCTAAATAGTATGTGACAAACCAGATTCTATTAAATGTGAGTAAGAGCACTGGAATCTGGATCTATATCAAGGTGAGAATCTTGACTGAAAGCCCTTAAAACCAGATTAGGCTTTCACAGTCCTTTTCTGTGCCACCACTGGTCATTTTCTACCAGCTGCCATGTACTGCATTATCCCTGTTATTGTGCTTGTTCTTCATGCTGCCTTGCCCCGCAGATTTACCATCCTTTGTCTTTGACTCCTTGTCCCAGCTCCTTTCCTTTCCAAAGAAATGATGAGGTGTTGAAGAGACTCATTTTTATGTAGGCTCAAGACATTCAGGAAAAGCTGGATCGCTCTGAAATATCTTTAAAAAATTCCTCTCTAAATGATCTATTTACTATAATTCTGATTTGAGGTGTCCTGATTTCTACTGTGGTTACTAGAAATTAACTTTATTGAGGCAGGAGCAAATGAGACAACTATAACTTGACACAACATTCAGGGAAATGCAATTGAATTCCACAAGAAGGCTTGATCCTCCAGCACTGAAGGCTCATGTTCAAAGAAGTTTAAAATCTTTCTCAACTGCACTTAAAGGAAAGCAATTGATATGATGAATGGCTTATTCTTTGGAAAGCCAATCTGAACAGCAGTGCTCATTTGAAACAGTGCCTTTCAAAGGGGCCTCATTCACTGAAGGCTTAGAATTCATCTGCTTATTCCATGAAGGGGATATGATTATATGTTAAGACCAGTTGAATAACTGCTGGATCAGAACACCCATCCATCTAACCTAAGTACCTTGCTACCAAAAGTATCTATGAACATCTCAGGAAGAATAAGAAATGGCAAACACTCTTGACACTTCCTCCTAAAACTCTCAGGTCCCAAATATTTCCACTTCAGGGACTTCCTGATTTTTTAGTATATGTGTAATTCTTACTATATTTCTTTTGCATGCACATGTGCAGTTTCACCTTAAACCCTTTTTTTAGCACCCTTAAGTAATTTAGCACCAAGTTCTGCAGTCTACTGTTTACTGTGTGAATGATCAAAATATTTTGTTTGTATTGGACCTGGCTCATGTTGTCTTTATTAGATGCTCTCCGGTTCTTGTACTAAAAGACACTGAGCATCAATTCCTATCCATCCATGACACGCTTATTTTTAAAATGTATACCACATCATCCCAGTTATCCCTTTTCCAGACTGCAGTGTTTAGACTTAATGTGACAAGGCTTTCATGCCCTTGATCATCCATCCTTGTTGCCTTTCTGTCAACCTTCTCAAAGTTTGAAGTTACAAACCATGGATTAATACAGTCACAGAACAACGTTACATTTTGTTCTGCATTAATTTTCTAATAATGCCAAAAATTTTAGTTCCTCTCTTGACTGCTACTGGATATCGAACTGTTATTTCAATGGAGATACTTAGAAGAGCCCCAGGACTCCTTGAGGGGTGAAAACCAGTTTAAAGTCTTTCATTCTTTGTGTGAAGTCAGGATTATTTTTTTCCATGCTCCTCACTTTGCCTTTAGCTGTACCAAACATCTTCTGTCATTTTATTACACAATTTATTCTGTTTCACAGTCTAGCTCTAAGACTTCATACAGTCAGCCTGGAGTCTGGCTGATAAAGGTGGTGTTGACAACTAGTTTTCTTGTACCACTATTCAGCCATTTTCAAGTTTCTTACGAATATGTTGAACAGTAGAGGTCTCTGCACAGACCCCTGAAAAGGTCCTCTTAATTATTCCCTGCATTGAAAGAACTGATGATTTGTTTCCTTTCCTATCTCATAACCATGAAAGATCTTGCTTTTAAGAGCTGCGTTTGGCAAAGGTCTTTCTCAAAGCCTTCTGGAATTAAAAATAGACTCTATTGGTCAGATAATCCTGCTCCACATGTAAGCTTGTTGACATCACAAAAAAGAAGCAGGATTATGACCTTTTATATAAAGCTCCACTGACTCTATCAGTATGGATTATTTATGATGCAATGCTTATGCATTTGCCTGCTAATCCTTTACAGTTTCTATTAGTTTGTCCAATATGGACATCAGTCTGATGTTCCTGTAATTCTCCACCAGGACCTCTCCATCACATATGTTGTCCTCCAGTTCTAAGTACCCAGACTGTTTTAAATGAAAGGTTACACAAGCCTCCAGCAATTCAGCTATTTCATCCTTGAATTGCTTTAAAAGTCTTCAGTGATTACCATCTGGTCTTGGCAATGTGTTACTGTTGTTATATCATTTTTTCCCAAATTCCTTCTGTAGTCACTTCAGTATTTGTTATGACCTGAACTAACCCAAGAGTCTCTCTTTACTCCTCGATAGGCCAGGGTGTAGAGCAATTGAGTGGCTATTAATTTCTGAAAGCAGAGATCTTGCTGCTGCAGTTTGGTTTGGGCTGGACTATGGTTTGGTTATATTGCATCTGTTAGCCAGTAATTGAGTGTGTAAAGGTACTGTGTAAAGGAATGTAATAGCGTAGTAGTGAAAAGGTCATTTGTTATCATTGGGGTGGCTGTGCTTGGAACACTGGCTGCATTGTTCAGGGGGCAAAGTGCCATGAAGTCAGGATTATTTTTTTCCATGCTCCTCACTTTGCCTTTAGCTGTACCAAACATCTTCTGTCATTTTATTACACAATTTATTCTGTTTCACAGTCTAGCTCTAAGACTTCATACAGTCAGCCTGGAGTCTGGCTGATAAAGGCGGTGTTGACAACTAGTCTGCACTGACGTAGCCCAGCCAGTTCTCCCCACTGGCATCTGGTGTCTTGCTACATAACCAGTTGTTCCATAGAAGTAGAGACATTTGTAGGCATTGCAGGAGTAGGGTTAAAAAGCAGAAGCTGCATTCTGTGTGATGGTGGGGCCAAAAGAGTGACCTCAGAAAAAATATTTCCTTCTTACAGCATAACTACAGACTCTAGAGTTCTTGTAGCTTAAAGTAGAATGCACAGTAGCAGAACTGCCCAGAACGTCAGGGCATCATACATAGCTCTTCATGAGAGCAATTACAAATGGCTTTTCTTATGCTCAGAAGTACTTGGAAAACAAGAATTTCTAAAGGCGGGGATAATATTGTCTTGTGTTATGCTGATCTCAGTTTAGGTTCAGCTCTTGCATTGCAGCAGCAGGCATGGCATTTAGACAGTTCAGGGAGCTGAATTTGTATGTCGGCACCAGTTTCATTCTGTGCCTGCACCAGGTACTTCCACAGCTCCTTCTCCAACCCATGGGAATGAGGAAAGTCTGCGGAGAAGGATACTGTGGAGCAGTGAGGGCTGCCTGTGCTTACCTGGAGCTCCAAGTGGCCTGACAGAACGCCTGCAAAGTATCTCTGCTTGCCAGCTGATTTCTCCCTGGGTCAGCAGAGCTGAGCCACATGACTTCCAGGTCTTATTTTCCTTCTGTTTGTTTTCTAATAAAGGAGAAATCTTGGTTCCTTTCCTTCAAGATTCTTTTTTTCCCCAGTGTCTCTACAGCAAAAAAGTTATAAACCTCCTCCTGTAAGCTTTTAGGTCCATGTTGCTTCTGGCTCTGTGAGTTGCATAGATGGAAGGCACTAAAAGCATTGAAAATAAATCCTTGGATATATAATTGTATAATTTATCAAATTGAGTCCTGAGAGAACAGCTCTCCCTGAACAAAAGCAGAGTAGTGCGAGCTAAGACTTTTTTTTTGGTCAAGAAATAATAGGGGCTACTGATAGACGACTTGCTTAAGTGAGTTTTCATCATCAAGTTAAAAGATAACAGTTAAGGCTTAAGTGTTTCCTTAATAACACATTGCACTGAACTGATCTCTTGACGGTCCACTAGACCCATCACATGTTAATGAGAGTTGCTTAACTAGCGGGCCGTGCTCTGGATTGTACTGAAGTGTCTGCACTGTGGCAACCCCATATAATTTAAAATAAAAATCTGTTTGGGATGTAGCATTTTCTTAAAAAAAAGCCAACCTTCTCCTGCTGTACATAATAGAGGAAGGAGTGGTGAAAAACAACATGAAATTGTGGGAAGATTTATGTTAGACTCAAAAAATAAAAGGGCAAGAAAGCAGATGAGATTTTAGAGAAATGGAAAAATCATGATGAGAAATGACAGTAAGTTTGTTTAAGGGTCATACCTATTTCCCTGCCTTCAGCCACCTGAGAGTAGATGCACCGTCTACAATGCTATGTCACTCTGGTCCATGGGGAAAAATGTGTTCTCAACTCACGTCTCAAGATAGAATGTACTGCCCTGTTAGAGGTGTTTATGTTCTGTGTGGATGGTGGAGAAGAGCTAGGCCAATAGCTTTGATGCCAAGATTTAGCAAAGACAAACTTCAGGCTTTGTCTAGTCTTGAGTAAGGCTTCTAGGGTTCAGTTTTCATAGAAGCGGCCATGCAATTCAATATATGGCAATATGCATCTGACATGCCACTGAATTGGAGGTACATTTTTCCTCTTACAATTAATGCAAATCCTCAAGTTATCCTCTGTGAAGATTTTGCAAAGCTATATTGTTGACTTTGGATCTTTCCCCGATTCCAGCTTTGATGTCTTGAGATAGCTGAAAGGAGATTTGCTAAAAAGTCATCGGTCATGCATGCAGACAATCTGAATTCCACCTGGTGAGCTGGATCCTTTTTTGACTCCAAGGCTGTCTCTCTTACTTTAATTTCAGAGTCAAAGTTTTCCCATTATATAAAATGTAATGATACCTGAGTTGTAGGTATGTTGCAAAGATTAATGAATTAATGCTGCAAAAATACTACAGAAAATGTAGAAATGCCTTAGAAAAGTGTTCAGTCATTTTCTATATTGCTTTAATTTTTAAAGATCAGATGATCACATTAGTTAAATCAACTAATTAAAGTAACCTTGTAGTGTAATTTGCAATCCTCTAATAGATCTTTTTTTGATTTGGATCTCTCTTTATTTTGCTTTTTTCTTTGTCTTGCTCACTTGGCGAACTGTAACACATCAGCAGTTTAGCATATACTTGCTTTTCTTAGGAGATTCTGTGCTGGGAGTGGACACAATGATCTATATAGTAAGTATTGCCAAGCTCTTCCTATTCCCAGCTGCTACTCACAGATGGACCAGCAGTTAAGTCCGTCCTTGCTCTCTCACTGGACTAAACTTGATACTCAGCATGGTCTAAGTTCAACCCTCATTTTTTATACAGCAAAATGTCTCTGATGCCCAAGGAACAGGTGGGTAGTCTGTAGGTAGTGAACCTGCAGTATAAAGAGATGGAAATGCAGATGTCTAACTCGCTCTTTTTCTTACTCTTTCCCCACCTCACACACATAAAAGTTCTGAGGTTGCCTCTCCATTGCAACTAAAACACATCTTAGGCTTCTAGAGAAGGAAAAGGCTGAACAGACCAAATAAGAGGGGATTGAAGAAAATGGTGCAGAGAAACTGCAAAATAAGAAAAAAATTAATTTATAGATGCAGTCAAAAGAGTGAGGCGGGTTTTTTTTCACCCTTGCAGCCATATTTTTGCTCCATTTACTCATAATTGCATTAGTTCCTCAGAAAAACAGATTTTGGACAATCCTTCATTAATATAGTGATCTCCCAGCAGTTATTTATTTCAATGTGGAACACTAAGATTGTCTAATGAAGGTATACAAAACTTTGCTGTTGAATTCACATACAAATACTGCTTTTTTGGCTCAGGAGTCATTGGTTTTCAGACTTCATTTCTTCCTGTCCTACCTTTCTAAATAGCTGATATTGAAATGATTTGATGAATACTCAGAGCAGATACAAAGAGTGTTCAGGTCCCACCATAGGCTGGCATCACTTCTCTTCAAGGCTTAGTCTGCATGCTTTGTTGCAAATTCCAAATACCGCATTGTAAAACAGTTTCAAACATATGAGACCATGGACTGAATAATGGTTTTTTCTATAAACTATATGTTGGTCAGTTTCTGTTGAAAGGGAACTGTGCTTTTAAATGGTACTTAAAACTTATTAAAGTCTATGTTTCAAACCACAATGTAGGTAGGTAAAAGCCAGTTTCTAAGATGATCTGTAAATATATAATCAAAATCTGGTTTTATTTCAAGGCTCTTTGCCATATTTCAAATATGGCCATTAAATGCAGTTTTAGTATAGATTCATGGTTTGCACTGCTATCAAGTGCACTTTTAACTCTTTAGAATTGCCTTATTTCAACACAGAGCCCACTCTTACTGCAGAACATTGATCTGAATTTCTAAAGTGACTTAGATGGAAAATGGTTTTGAAACAATTATTTTGTAACTGAAAAGGCTCATTCAGAGATCAGTTATAACTACTCAGGCTAGAGAGATATATGCCTACAGTTGCATAGTATCGCATTCCTAATATTACACATACTGTTGTATGAAAATTCCTGTTCGTCTTCCAGATATGCTCATCTCTTATACTAATTCAATCTATAAAGATATAGAGTTGTTTGTATATTTTAGCAACATCATGATCAGATACTTTCATATGGATTAGTGATTAATGGCCCTTACTGTAATAGGAACGGCTAGATGTCTGCTGATGCACTTCCAAATATTCCCAAAGAGTGGCTCTGAATATGCTCTCCAGATTTGCATTCAGAAGGAAATGTTAGTAAAAGAAAATTAAATCAGATCGATGCAAATATATTGCCATTGAGTCTTAAATCCAAGTCACCTACTGGGTTTTTATTTCATGTCAGTTGTTTGCTAGGTAATGAAGAATTGACTTCTAACATTCGTTATAACATGGCATTATAGTTATGAATGAGAAAACACTCTCATGCTAAAATCTTCTATTCGGCTGCATAAAACTTTCCAGCAAAATTACCCTTTGGGCAGAAATTACTTATGCTTGTTCTCCTCACAGACATAATTTGTTTTTAAAAAGTGTTAAAATGCTCTTTGGTGGTGGTGAGAGAAATACATTAAAAAAGAAAAGAAAAGAAACTACCTTGTTACAGAATGTGATCCTTTCATCATTAAGAAATGACTTACAATTATTCCAGACTTGCTGCATTTCCTACCCAAGGAGCACAGGTGATTGTTCTGTGTTTGGAAAAACCTCATTACTTAGAAATATCAGCACAGTCTTGCCAATTCCATTTGCCTCTTCAAGGCAAACTGTGAGTCATTCTGCAAAAATATGTTCAGGGTATCTGAAAGTGTTTGTATTTGTGCAGGCAATGGGATGTTTCATGTTCACAGAGGACTGTGTGGCTAACGACGTATTTTGTATACATAAATATATGCCTACTGTCATGTAAAGCTACACAATTGCACTTACTATTTGCGACTTTTTTGAGTTCTATTGGAAAAATTGGCCCTTGCTATTTATTCTATTGCTTCTCATTTTCTTACAATAGTTTATATGAGTAGTATCCCATATTCAGCACTAAGCAGCAACAATTTAAAGGTGATTGTGGTGGATATTGCTTTCCCTGTCAAATAAGAATTGTATTGCCTATGTAAATCTCAGAAAAAAGAAAGCAACATGAGAAGGAATTTTAAAGTACACAGTTCAAGATGAAAGTAAACCAGTGGAATTCAGTAGGCAAATAATTTACAAAATGAAGATTTTTTTCATTATTATTTTCACATTGCAGTGGATTTGAAAGAACATTCAAATATAGCATATGAAGAGAAGTAGAGCCATGCATAAATTAACTGGTTGCTCCATTCCTTGGTTTTGGAAAGTCACAGATGTCACCGTAGAAGTTGTGGCCAGGAACAACAGTAGTGTCAGTGACGTTATTTCTAGTACTACAAGAAGAGGCTGCTAATGTAGTAGGGTGAACAGGTGAGAGAACAATCCTTGGAATGTCATTGGATTGCTTTTCTGACTGAGATACTTTATTTCAAATTATGCAGTATGTCTCCTGCTTATAAAGAGAGACTCTGTGGAATTTTCAAAATCAAATGTAGCAGTAATGCCTGACAGACTTTCGAGTCTGCATGTCCCTCCATTCTTCTGTAGCTGACAATAGCACACTATAATGACAATCACTGAGAAACCAGATATTCTCTTCTGGTAACTTTATACTAAGTCTTTGTGGCCAAATAATCATGTCATTTCCCTTTTATAGCACACAAAGATGCACACAAAGAAGTCGGGTCTACAGGCTGGACCATATTTGGAATAAAGGGAAATTGTGTCACCTGCAACCCTATTCTAAACTCAGAAACCATGAGGTGAGCTGATATCCATATTTTTGGTTCATCACTTTCAAATTTCATGCAATATTTAGGATTTTTAAAGAGCTCTTGTTTGTCTCTGTAAGTGAAAAGAGGGGAGGTCAGTTGTGATTTCACATTTCTCTTCAGGTCAAGGCTGATATGTTTTCAGCTATGGTGATGGTAGTCTGTGATCGGAAGGAAATGTTCTAGGAATCATGTTGCAGACCAGATTAGTAAGTCAATAGTAAAGGGTAAAATTGATTTTAAATAAGTCCCAGTGATTTTATGAGGAAGAGAAATTAAAAGATTCTGTCACAACAAACCAGTCCTCAGTAGTGAGAGCTGTTACCCAGGGGACAGATAATAAAGCTGTATGAAAAAAGCAGAATGAATGTGGCTAGGAGAGAGAAAGGAGTCAGAAGCAGCAGCAGGATTTAAGGCACACACTGCAAAACCCATGTAAGACAAAACAAAATCAGAAGAAATGAACGAATTTTAGCTCAGTGTGAGCTAAAATTGGCTACCTCTGATAAGGATAATAAAAATGTTTCTATAAATACATTAATGGTAAAAGGAGGGATAAGGACAATCTCCATATGTTATTAAATAAGGAGGGGAATATAGTTACTGAAGATGAGGAAAAGGCAGAGGTACTCAATACCTTCTTTGCCTCTGTTTTTAATAGTAAGATTGGTGGTCTACAGGACAAGTGGTTGCTTAAACTAGTTGATATGGAAAGGGAACAGTGTAGCCTCCCTATGATCCAGGTGGAAGATGTTAGAGATCTACTGTCCCACCTAGATCCTCATAAGTCTATGGGACCTAATGGGATTCATCCTAGGGTGGTGAGAGAGCTGGCAGATGTGATTGTTAAGCCTCTTTTGATCATCTTTCAACAGTCTTGGCTTACTGGAGAGGTTCCAGATGATTGGAAATTGGCTAATGTGGCACCCATCTATAAGAAGGGCCAGAAGGAGGATCCAGGGAATTGTAGATGTGTCAGCCTGTCCTTGATACCAGGGAAAATTATAGAGTGAATCATCTTAAGGGAAATTATCCTGCATCTACAGGATAATAAGGGGATCAGATCTAGTCAGCCTGGATTCAAGAGGGGAAGATCCTGCTTAACCAATCTAGTTTCCTGTTATGATTGTGTAACTCATCTGATTGATGAGGGGAAACCTGTGGATGTAGTGTACCTAGATTTTAACAAAGCCTTTGANGAAGGAATTTTAAAGTACACAGTTCAAGATGAAAGTAAACCAGTGGAATTCAGTAGGCAAATAATTTACAAAATGAAGATTTTTTTCATTATTATTTTCACATTGCAGTGGATTTGAAAGAACATTCAAATATAGCATATGAAGAGAAGTAGAGCCATGCATAAATTAACTGGTTGCTCCATTCCTTGGTTTTGGAAAGTCACAGATGTCACCGTAGAAGTTGTGGCCAGGAACAACAGTAGTGTCAGTGACGTTATTTCTAGTACTACAAGAAGAGGCTGCTAATGTAGTAGGGTGAACAGGTGAGAGAACAATCCTTGGAATGTCATTGGATTGCTTTTCTGACTGAGATACTTTATTTCAAATTATGCAGTATGTCTCCTGCTTATAAAGAGAGACTCTGTGGAATTTTCAAAATCAAATGTAGCAGTAATGCCTGACAGACTTTCGAGTCTGCATGTCCCTCCATTCTTCTGTAGCTGACAATAGCACACTATAATGACAATCACTGAGAAACCAGATATTCTCTTCTGGTAACTTTATACTAAGTCTTTGTGGCCAAATAATCATGTCATTTCCCTTTTATAGCACACAAAGATGCACACAAAGAAGTCGGGTCTACAGGCTGGACCATATTTGGAATAAAGGGAAATTGTGTCACCTGCAACCCTATTCTAAACTCAGAAACCATGAGGTGAGCTGATATCCATATTTTTGGTTCATCACTTTCAAATTTCATGCAATATTTAGGATTTTTAAAGAGCTCTTGTTTGTCTCTGTAAGTGAAAAGAGGGGAGGTCAGTTGTGATTTCACATTTCTCTTCAGGTCAAGGCTGATATGTTTTCAGCTATGGTGATGGTAGTCTGTGATCGGAAGGA
Source organism: Serilophus lunatus (assembly GCA_013399895.1). Lineage (NCBI taxonomy): Eukaryota > Metazoa > Chordata > Aves > Passeriformes > Eurylaimidae > Serilophus > Serilophus lunatus. The sequence goes on from VXBA01003850.1 coordinate 83,564, forward strand.
AATGTTCTAGGAATCATGTTGCAGACCAGATTAGTAAGTCAATAGTAAAGGGTAAAATTGATTTTAAATAAGTCCCAGTGATTTTATGAGGAAGAGAAATTAAAAGATTCTGTCACAACAAACCAGTCCTCAGTAGTGAGAGCTGTTACCCAGGGGACAGATAATAAAGCTGTATGAAAAAAGCAGAATGAATGTGGCTAGGAGAGAGAAAGGAGTCAGAAGCAGCAGCAGGATTTAAGGCACACACTGCAAAACCCATGTAAGACAAAACAAAATCAGAAGAAATGAACGAATTTTAGCTCAGTGTGAGCTAAAATTGGCTACCTCTGATAAGGATAATAAAAATGTTTCTATAAATACATTAATGGTAAAAGGAGGGATAAGGACAATCTCCATATGTTATTAAATAAGGAGGGGAATATAGTTACTGAAGATGAGGAAAAGGCAGAGGTACTCAATACCTTCTTTGCCTCTGTTTTTAATAGTAAGATTGGTGGTCTACAGGACAAGTGGTTGCTTAAACTAGTTGATATGGAAAGGGAACAGTGTAGCCTCCCTATGATCCAGGTGGAAGATGTTAGAGATCTACTGTCCCACCTAGATCCTCATAAGTCTATGGGACCTAATGGGATTCATCCTAGGGTGGTGAGAGAGCTGGCAGATGTGATTGTTAAGCCTCTTTTGATCATCTTTCAACAGTCTTGGCTTACTGGAGAGGTTCCAGATGATTGGAAATTGGCTAATGTGGCACCCATCTATAAGAAGGGCCAGAAGGAGGATCCAGGGAATTGTAGATGTGTCAGCCTGTCCTTGATACCAGGGAAAATTATAGAGTGAATCATCTTAAGGGAAATTATCCTGCATCTACAGGATAATAAGGGGATCAGATCTAGTCAGCCTGGATTCAAGAGGGGAAGATCCTGCTTAACCAATCTAGTTTCCTGTTATGATTGTGTAACTCATCTGATTGATGAGGGGAAACCTGTGGATGTAGTGTACCTAGATTTTAACAAAGCCTTTGACACGGTCTTCCACAATAAACTCCTGGTTTAACTGGTGGATTGTGGCTTAGACAGGTTTACTTTGTCCTGGGTTAAGAATTGGCTGGATGGC
>VXBA01003850.1:84863-219558 GCA_013399895.1 Serilophus lunatus
CTGAATATGAGTCAGCAGTGTGCCCAGGTGGCCAAGAAGGCCAATGGCATCCTGGCCTGCATCAAGAATAGTGTTGCCAGTAGGACTATGGAAATTATTCTTCCTTTGTACTCGGCACTGGTTAGGCCACAGCTCGAGTACTGTGTCCAGTTCTGGGCCTCTCAGTTTAAGAAGGATATTGAGTTGCTGGAATGTGTCCAGAGAAGGGCAACGAGGATGATGAAGGGGCTGGAGCACAAGCCCTATGAGGAACGGCTGAGGGAGCTGGGATTGTTCAGCCTGGAGAAGAGGAGGCTCAGGGGTGACCTTATTGCTGTCTATAACTACCTGAAAGGAGGCTGTAGTCAGGCAGGGGTCGGTCTCTTCTCTCAGGCTCCCAGTGACAGGACGAGAGGACACAGTCTTAGGCTGCGTCAGGGGAAGTTTAGGTTGGATATCAGGAGAACCTTTTTCACAGAGAGAGTGATTTCCCATTGGAATGGGCTTCCCAGGGAGGTGATGGAGTCACTGTCCCTGGATGTGCTTAAGGATAGGTTGGATGATTAACTTAGTGACATGATTTAGATGGTTTAGATGGTTTAGATGATGGATTGGTGTTGGATAGGTTGTTAGGTAAAAGGTTGGACTTGATGATCTCTATGGTCTTTTCAAACCTTGTTAATTCTGCGTAATTCTGTGTATGAATTTCCCTTTGGCTAGTGTCTGTTTCTCAGTGGAGTCTGAGGCTCATGCCTAATCTTTTTGGTCTTCATTTCATTATGCACCTGATATTTTGGCATGGCCTCACATTGACAGAGCCCTGAAATACACTATGACAAATATATGAATATATTATGGTATTTCATTACATCACTGATCCTTAGTGCTTTAAGAGATCTGTTCTATATCTCCTGAATACTTTGAGGTTTATATTTTACAACAGAACTGTAACTCAAAGCCAAACTTGGGTGCTCAATACTTAGGATTATGAGACTGGTTTTCCTCTAAATGCTCCTCCCTTCAGTCTTTGTTCCAGAACTTGGAGGACATGGCTGTAATGCACCAAATCTTGATTTATCTCAGAACTAGCAGTGTCCCAGGTTATTGCAGTTAGCAGAAATAACCTATTTTCTCTCAAACAAGATAGCAGAAACTCAAGGATGGGAGATAAAAATCTCCTATACTTGTTCTGCGACTGAAATTCTTCAGGTAAATAAGCCTTTCTCATTTTAATGACCAATGTTTGAAATGTAGAAAAGTCTACACACACAAAAAAGGCTTCAATAATCCTCTGCCCCAGTGCAAAGTACGCCTTGGTTATCAGCAGTATAGACAGCTTAAAAAAACAGTGAAATTTGACAAAAACTGCAAAATCCAATTTTAAAGCTATCACTCTGTTTGCACTTTTGTCTCTTGTTTTAATGAGAGCTTTGCTCAACAATGGGTGATCTTAAAGGAGACCGCTGAAAATTTATATTTTAATGTTACCAATTACGTTCTGAATTCCTTATGAAACCAGTATCACTCCTTCTCCCTTACTCCAACAGGGTAAAGCATACTGTCAGCCTTTTTTAATACTAAAATACCTAGGTTGCTTGAGTTACTGTTTTCCACTGAACCCTGAAATATTAATGAGAACTAACCTGTTTCAGCCAATGCAGCAGTAAAATCAGTGAGTGCAACCCACTCTGAAAATTCAGCTATAGGCTAACAAATAAATCGCTGTTAAAGATTTTACATGAATATGTTTAGTCTGTCTTCTCCCCACATACCTAGATTTACCCATTTTTCTGTGTTCCGAGGTAAAGCAAAACAGCGTCCCCTCAAATCGTCTCTGAACTCAGAACATACCAACAATGTGGGTCTCAATGATTTTTTCCCAAGGCTGACCTCTACTTTTTTTGCACTTGGAGAGCTGAAACAAGGTCTGTGTTAAGAAGAGTGGAAAAGAGTGCTGCACACAATTTGGAGTCTACTAAGGAGAGCTGAATAGATCAGCCAGCTCTGGGAATACTTGTCATGTGAAGGGACAAGGAGGACAGGGCTGCACTGAGCGATGATACAAGTGTAGCTTGCTGTCAGATTTGCCAGAGAGACTCAGAATAACAAAAAAGGTCACTTCCAAGCAGGAAGGGTTTTTATTTTTTTTCAGACATCTCTATTTAAAGTGTACAGATTTTCTATTGGAATAATTGTACAGCTGACACAGACACACCATGTCCTATTAAACTTGTGCTTATGGGCATAGGCACTTATTGATCTCTCTCCACAGTAATTTTTGAACCAGCTGTGTGATTCCACCCAATGTTAAGGGAAAGAAAAAGACCAGGAACCTTGTTGCAAACACCGGTGTAGTGGAAACCCCACAGAGCAGAGCCTCTTGGCCTTACACCTGTCCGAGCTCAAGACAGAATTTCAGCCATAAGTTGTTCCATTTATAAAGCAATAACAATGAGCCTCAAGACATGAACTTGCAGAAATCAGGCTTCTTCAGTCCAAGAATTCAGTAACTTACATTTTTTCTGTAGATATTCGAGCACAAAGTAACTCAACAGAGGTAAAGGATTTTGTCTTCTCTATCCCCTTTTGCACTAACATCCTCTAGTAGGACGCATCATGCCTGTTGTGATAAGGGGATGACAGGGAGGCTATGCATGCTGCAGGCTTGCAAGACCATCATGATAACTGCTTATGATTTACCCTTTGTAGCTTTGATTTCAGTGTGAGAGTTGTATGTGGCCATAGGTGCCTCTCAGGCAGACCCTCACTGTGGGTACTTCCTCTAGATCACCAGGTCTGTGTGGGAATGATGCCCATAAGTAGTTTGTCATGAGATCAGTCTAGTCCCAGTGACCTAGGTATTCAAGGGCTACAAGGGGGTACTTTTCTCCTTGTTTTCTCCCCCAGGTGAAATTTTGCTTGATAGAATCCAGGCTACACTGAAGGCAGTGCTCTGAAATGTGCAATAAGTTATTTTGGCCTTGCCAGTGCTCTCCAGACATAGAAACAGTATTTGAAGACAAAGGGCATAAAGTAGTAAAATATGCCATATTTGAGTATTTGACCAAGATATAATAAAGCTGGCAGTGTTGGCAGGGATACATGCCACTGAGCTCACACAGCAGATATATGCACATACCTCTTTTTATATTGAAATGACCTCTTTTTCTTTCCCATGAAACAGAGGGAGAAGTTTTGGCCTTTTCAAACAGCTAACGTTTGGATTTATGAGCATGCCACCCATATTTTTGTGTGGGGAGGACTGCCATCTCTAGTCTTGCCACTGCTAAAATTAACTGACATCTTAGGGCACATAAGCTGTTTTTTCCCAAATGTCAAGTCACTAGGGGCACTTACAGCAAAGAGAATGTTAATGGGATATTTCTGAGAATAGGCATTAAGTATGGGAAACACTGGAGCAAAGAAATGCATGCTTGAAAGTCATCTTAGGCACCAGCCAGAGCATTCTCTGACAGAAGCTGATGAGACGCTCAGTTGTACAGAGGGAATTATGAAACTCACTCATCCTGGACACTATAGGGTATTATCTTCCATCCCTACCACTTATTTCTTAGGAGAACTTATTCCTTAGCTTGTTCAGCAAAGATGTTCTTGATTCAGCTCTCCCATCAACGCATCTTTGAAAGAACCTTACAGCTCATGGCCATCTCATTCAGATCCCAGAAAAAAAATTACTTTTTCCCATTGCAAATAAGAATATAATAAGGGAAATACTGCCGATAACTGGTCTGTAGTCCAGAAGTGAAGCCTTGGACTCATCAGACACTAACTTGATTTGTTGAGATCAGAATCATGTCAGAAAGAAGGAAAATGTACGCTGTGCTTAAGATTAGTATTTTATGTTTTTACATTACAGACTGACTGCAAAAGCTAGTCAGCCAAGACTGGCTAGTCATGTGAAAGAAGATCATTAGCCTATGAAGCCTCATTGCTGTGTGCAAGCTGTTTTAAAAGGGACTGTGGAAATCGAGGATCTCCCCTGCACATGCCCAGACCACTGAAATAGATTTGCGTGACACCTCCTCTACTGCGTAAAAGGTGTATTAGGTTTGAGATCTAGCACCTTCTTTTCTCCTCTGCACTCCAAAACACAGCAGGGCAATTCACTTCTCTCCCTTATCACAATACTCATCCATCCTTAGAAAGGACAAAAAAAAAAAAGTTCTAACACACAGCCCCCTGAAATCTCACCCTCTTTGACTTTTATAGAATAGATCACAAGCAGATTATCAGTTTCTTGTCATTTCCACTCGCCTACTCCCCTTCCCCAGTTTATCCTAATCAAATGTAATATATTTCAAACAATCTCTTTGTTGCCGCAGGAATAATTTGATGTTTCTGAAGAGTACATTTACTAGGCAACCTTGAATGCATAAGGTCTGATGGGGTCTGCAGAAATGCATACAGATTGTCCTAGTGTGGCAATTCCCTGAGGAATACAGTCAGGTCTCTCTGATTGGGAGAGCTTGGACTCAAAATGGCAGCTGGCCAAGTGCAACTCCAATTACTGGAACCACTTGTGCAAACCTCAGGAGACATGATCAGGTTTTCAGCAGCAGATCATTTGGAGTAAGTAAGTACTGGATATTTGTGCATACTTTTTTGGCTTTGACTGCCATGGTTTAAACTTAAAACTACTGTTAGTGCAACTAAGTTTTTTCTCATACAAGGGTAAAGAGGTGAATTCTTCTCAGCTTGACTTTTTCAGTTTTTACCTTCTTTAGTATAAAAGCCACTTCTTGGGAGCAGCAGATACAGAAAGGTACTGACTTAATGAACTGAGTGCCAAGTCCTTACCAAAGCCGACCTTTTTGAAGCCACATTTTATAGCAGAGATGGACTGCGATTCCACCGATTCTCCCATAACCCTGGTAATGAACTGTACTATGGTGCTGATTTCATGATGTTTCTGTCTAAACAGTTTTCCATAGCCATTATTTGATTAATTTTTTTATTCTGCCTCATTTTCCTGGTATATATTTGCTGTCTAGCTATCTTAACTAAGGCCCAATCTCCTCATTACTGCTCTCAGCACTGTGTATGATATTATGACAATTTTATGCATAAACACTTTCACATGGTTTGCTTCTTTTTCTTGCCAGCAATTATGAGCTGTCATTAAAAGTGTGAGAAATGGTTACTGTGCTGTTGGAATTTAAAACCGACAGATAATCTAAAGGGAATAAGGAGGAGGGAAGAACATAAAGACTCAGAAAAACAGTGCAGAAGAGGAGAACTGGGAAAAGGATGAATTAGTGGAAGAATATAAAACCCAAGAAAATGTAGTTCCTAGCCTCATAATTTCAGTTTATTCTCTGATATGTGTAGCCCATGACAATTTTCTAGTCACAGTTTAAGCAGCTGTATTTAGGAAAGGAATTACCTTGTAAAAGCCATCGCAATTTTCTCTGTATAGTCATCTAGATCACAACATAATCAAAATCAGTTATGGCCATGTCACATGGATTGACATGGATGTATATTTTTGGAACCTCAGCTATAGAATTCAGCTTTCTGTAGAGTAGCTGTTTCAGTTTGCCACAATAGCCCATAATGATACAGCTCTTCAGTGTACTGTATTGTATACTAGGCATCACTGTAACACACATATATGATATTTCTAATTCTTGTTTGTTTGCACAGAAAACTAAAAAGCCATAGTGGCAAAATATTGCCTGTCACAGGCTACATCAGTATTTCAAAATTCTCGCCTGATCGGTTTATGACACCTCTCTTCTGTTGAAGAGAGATAGTGAAACCTGTGAAGAAAGCAGTCTTTCCATCCTGACACAGGTGGGGAGAATCAGTGTTTAGTAGATACCTATTTCTCTCCATGGCTTACAGAGTCAATATAGTCAATTGATTTAGTCTAAACTTAATTTTCAAGCAGCTACATTTACCTTAGATAAAATGAATGCTACCCTCCAAAGATGTGAAATAGAGCATGAAGAACCGAGCAAGCACCAGGAAGGACTTCCCAGGTTCAGCAACAGGCTCAGGATTTAGTTAGTGTATCCAAGCTCCTGCATCACCAGTCAGACAAGAGAGATTGTTCATGGGTGACAGAAGGTCTGCTGAGTACCTTGTCCAGAAAAGAATGAATGGGATTGAAATGGCTGATGAGTATAATCGCAGCAGTATTATCTGCTAGCAAAAGATTTATGAAAACAGCTCTAATTATTTTGACTTAGAGGAAAAAATCTTTCTGGTAAATAAGCTACTAAATTGATTGCTCAGTTGTGGTTGTTATCAGAATCTTCATCGCCGGGGCAAAGACCAGGTAAAAAGGGACTCCACCTAAGAAAGCTGAGAACAGTCAAGACCAGTAAGGTCCATCATCTCTGTCACATAGTTATGCCTCCTGAAGCCTCTGTTCTGCAAATGAGTTGGTTATTCTTTGCTATGGAAGCTTGTTCATTGAGGTGTCCTCTGGGTTTCCAGAGTATTTTATGGAAAACAGAAAGAAACATAGAAAGGCAGGTTATTGCTGTGGAGGATTAAAAGGAAATCAGGAAAGATAATACATTGATGTATCTTGAGAATAGCCCAGATAATTATAAATATGTGCATGTCAAAGGAAAATCCTATGCTTTTTTCACCCCTGACCCCTAGGGTATGCATTGTAAAAGCAAACATTCATCTTGATATTTGTCTCCTATAGAAATGAAGGTGGAAAAATCTACAGAAGAGCAATGGAGAAGAACAGGTAATATGGTTAGCTAAAATTGTACAAGGGTATAATCTAAAAGGAAGAAAAGGAGTTTTTGCCTGATCCCAAGATGTATTGCATACCTTCACATAAGCAGATAGCTACTACAGGTAAGTCATAAATCGCATTGCTAAGTAAGTGTGAAATGGAGTCATGGGATATTACTAGTCTATGACATTCTTGGATAAAATATATAAGGAAGTCAAAATAGAAAAATGAGAAAGGAGGCAAAGAAATTCTTAATTTTTCTTTCACAGGCAGGTTGAATCAGCCTACCATGTAATTCTGTATCAGAAGGAAACTCTATAAGCTAACAGCCCCTCCATTTTTCATAACCGATCAAATAAGGCACTGCCTAATAGCAAGAAGATTGCAAGAAATTTTAATAACATCAGGTTATTGAACCAGTGAAATTCAGGAACATGACAGACCTTTCCTTGCAGGATATTCAATTACTTTAATGTTATCACTGACTGAAGGAAGAGGGGGTCCTGGACTTACCTTTCACAAGTGAAAGCAGAGGCCAGGTCCTAACAAATATTGAGCATCCACAGCATGTCACTAGGACAGACCTTTATTTTAATCTTTAATTTGTGTAGCATTTACTAGGTTTCTTCCTCAAGCTTTTACCTTTTTCCTAGAGGACTCTGAAGCCTTTTAGCTTGTGTCATGGTTTACCAGTTTTCCATCACAAGCTGGAAGAAGTAATAGCTAGCCTGGTAGACCAGAACAGAGATACTACCTCAACATATGAAGGTGGATCTTGAGGCCAAATGTGTCAGTGTTTAGCACAGATGTGAACTTTCTTTAGCAATGAGGAGAGGTGAAATAAGTTCCTGTCTCTGCTACAGGTCTTCAGAAAAAGTAGATGGAAGTATTCAGGTAGTATATCCAGGATGATGCTAAATGAGTTACAGTAACTGTGTCTAAAAAGCTAATGATTGTAATCTAAAGTCTGAAATATTATGTACCACGAAATTGTAGAGACCTATCTAGGCTTTGGTAGTGGTGTGTGAAAAAGTAATCCATCTCTCAAGTCGGGCAGATTGTTGGCTGATTCTTGAATCAAACTAGTCTGGATTGTGTAAATGAACATTTTCCTCATTCATATGCTGTTCATATATTTTGAACAGAAAATGGGTAGTTTTAATTTTTCAGTTAAAGATTTAAAGAGGCAATATGACTCATTTTGAGAATTCTGGCCTCTCCTGCTAGTTGTATAGATTTTTATTTATTAGTTGTTATGCCTCACTTCTGAGGTAGGATAACTGACATTCTTGTTAATAAATCCCTTGGAGTGCATTAGTGCAAAACAACACTCAATGACTGATGTGTATGTGAACAAGGTGTAGTTTAAAACAATTTGGTTGCAGCAGAAAGGAGGTATGTAACCATTTTAGTTCTTTTCTAGAAAAATATAAAATTATCATGAAGAAAATATTTAAGAAAGAGAAGGAAAGAACAAAAGTAGATAATGGAAAGAAAGTTATCACCACCTCTGGATCCAATGACGAGATGTGATCACTGCAATTTTGATATCTGTGTTTGGAGTGGCGGTCGCAGTCTTGGTCTGTTGGGAGTGAGGGCCCATGTAACAGTATTTGACAGGTTGTAGGTGTTCAAGCTTAAGTATGAATGTCCCAGTATCTTCTCTGATTTTACATTGCCTGATGCAACACTGTGGAAACAATCTGGAGGGTTCTTTGGGGGTCTCTGCTGGTTTATGGCCCCTTCTAATAACATGACTGCTGATAGACCCTACTTCTCATAAATCTGTAGTTGTGCCAGTTGTGACATATCTGGAGGAAGAACACCTTCAGGCTAACGTGAACGCCCAATAGCTCCCCGGGAGAGAGATTTTTACTGTTGGATGCGGTTGTGCCTTATTGAGAGGGAGGAAATTGACATGATAAAAAGGATTGCCCCACCTCCGAAGGATCTCCTTCTTATCTGCTTTTTCCCTTATCTGGCATGAAAACACTTTGTTTAAGACATCAGTTCTGGTTATCAGAGAGAAATTGATCACAGGACTCGGTCAGTTTACCTAAGCAATGTTCAGTCTATCACATTAGTTCAATGTATTTTAATGTCCAGGGGATAATCAAACGGCAAATGTACTCACTAAGTGAATGAACAGCTACCACTATATCAATGAGAGAACAACTCCAATTTTTGCTGAATCATAGGCTTTCAAAGAAGAGAAATGGTTGGAGTGCAGGAGTTCATCAGCACTGAAATCCTTGTGATTTTTAACTCACTGAAGCCTATATTGGCTAGATATCTGAAAGAATGTACTACTAGTTCCATTTTCAAATGCTGGCCAAGTCTGCTGGTGACTTAAAGCTGTGCAATGGTTTGTAGGAAGATTTTGGACCAAGCAGGTCATGGTTTCTACATAACCAGTGTCCTGTTTTATGGCTCTGTCATGTTCTGTGCATATTTTTAATTCCCATTCTTCTTCTGTGCTTTCCATCTGGCAGTCCTGTAAAAATAGGAAGGACAATATAATTGTTCATTAACTGTCAAGTGAGCCCTAAAACATGTCAGCCAGCTGCTGATTGGTTCCATCCCCAGGTCTTCCCTTCTAGCTTCAGTTTATTTTCACAATAAAACCAAAAAGTGATTTTGTCTGTCAGTGAAGGCAATGCACCCCAAGTATTTTCAGCTGGGGAGAAATGAATTATAATCAAGAGCTGGCTGAGTGCATACAATATATTCTATAGGGAAATGCATATCTTTCAATGCAAAGAAAGGCATAGATCTGTGCAAAAGATGAGAAACTTTAGTCATAGAAAAAAACCTAACAGCTTAAAGAAACATTTTCAAACAATTATAAATTAGGAATTTAAAATGAGATTGGTATCAAGAACCAAGTCACACAAAGCTCATATTTTAAATGGTTTCCTTTATGCCATCTCACAATGTCAGAAGCTTAATTAAGTTTGGCTTTAAATTCTTCCAGTCTAAAAAAAAACAAATAAGTGATGGAACTGAACTGGCATGCCAGTGATTTAGAAGTAGCTTGTACATGGTCAAGGGCAAGGAGCTCATTGTTAAATTCAGTGCCTAATCGGAGGTTTTACATTGTTTTGAAGCCCAAGGAAAAGAACAAAAGCATCTTTTTTTTTTTTTTTTTTTTTTTAAAGCTTAGTTCTAAGAATTTATTTAATTATCTTCTCATGTGGTCTCAGAGTACATCATCAAAATTTTTTCAGTGAGTTCTTACCACTTGCATGGGCTGCCTCAGATTTGCTGTATAGAATATGCTTTCTGCTCACCAGTAAAGATAGTGACTCTCCTCCTTATAAAATACCAGGCAAAACACTGCCTCTGAAGTCTACAGGAAAATACCTGATCAGTTTATTGCAGACAGGTTTTCATTCATGTGTATTTGTGGACATCAAGAGAACCTTTCAGGAAATAATGGAAACTTATGAAAATCTTGTTTTAGAGAATTCTCTTTTTAGACAAATTAATGCTAAGGCTACTTCCAACTTTAATGCTTGATCAAAACCATAGATTAAAAGTGTAGTCAGGTGTGTAGGATGAACAGGCTTTGATCTCAAAAGATTGAAAGGGTGCGTGACATTTGCCTTGCTACAGTGTGATAAAACCTGAACCGAGAGTATTTGGTTACTTCAGAGCTGTAGCTGCAATGTCTTATCTGAAACAAAAACATTGCTGGGACAATGCTCTTTTTATATTTCTATTTTCCATTCATTAAGAACATAACAGAGGCAAGAAAATGACTGATTATGGCAAACCAACATTTCTGGATGTCCCAGTTAAATATGGGTTTCTGAAGCTCAGTTACTCCCCATTTCAGCACAGGTGCTTATCACATCAAGTCCCGTGTCTTCAGTACTTAGGATTAATAATATTCAATTATTTTCTTCACCAAGTATGCCTTAAAATCCTAGTTGATCACTGAAGGCAAGATTCAAGCCCTAACAGTGCTGGAATGGGGAATACAGGGACATCTGAGTAACATGCTGAAAGATGGAGGGCTTATAATTTTGTGTTTATAATTTTGTCTTAAAATATAATGATCATCTGAGGTCAGTAGACATTTATGTGTACAGAACACAGCACAGCAAAATGTGCATTGCACAGGTTATAGTGAAGAGATTTCTGTTCCTCAGAGACTGTTAGACCAATCTGTGGGTGCTCTCTGTTTCGGCAAAACTGCAAAATGAAAGATGCATTCAGTTCTCTATCAGTTCAGATGCATTACAGAGCTGCAATTCACTAAGTGCTTCCTCCTGCAACATTAGAATTTCTGATGTTGCCTGACCGTGTATTGACTTATGCTTCTGTTGTCTTTTATTTTAAATGCAAGCTTTCTTTTACAGCTTCTCTACTTTACCTGTATATGTGTGAGCTTCTATTTTTAGCATGATCATGTCAGATTCTTTTTGTTGATCGTTGGTGAACTTGTCTCATTATTTGCCTATTCTAGACATTAAATTTTCAATGCTACTGCTAGCAGAAGATATATCCAGTCATTGCAGTTTTATTGTGTTTCCTTCGATAGGTCTAGAGGAGAAGATTCTCTTAGATTTCATTTTTTATTTTAATTTGGTAAAAGCTTGTCTAGATACTTCATTTTGATTTTATATCTTTTTCTGAGTTAATTAATGGTATTCTCTTTGCTACATCCAGTGAAACTGATAAGAATGCCTACATCCCAATTGAACAGAGGATATAAAAGGAGACTCTTGGTGTCTAATCATAGCAAGTAAGAAAGAGCTAAGACCAGAACTGATTTATGGACTGGCTCACCATGTACTCCAACTACTGTAAGTCACCGAATTTGTAAATGGCATCCTATGGAAGTAAAACATCTGTGGTACTTTTCTGTATTTTCTTTTCATTCCAACAGAATACTTAGCCAGGAGGTAGATGGTTATTTTGCACTAATACGCCTTTTCTTATTTTTGAGAAAAAAGGAACCTTCTGAGAGCAGTATAAGCATAATCCTTATTAAGACATTATTAACAAGGCATATTATTAGAATTGCTAAAGCCATTGCCCTTGATTATAAATGAGTAAATTTGTTAATGAGAACAGTAGTTAATTGGGGGTATTATTGTAAATGGGGAAATTGTATGGAAGTTAAATACATCACAGTAGTTCTTCTACACAATTAAAGATCTAGGAGGAAAGAGATTAAGGAGGAGAGTATGAGAAAGCAGCGGTCATAAAATAGAAGTGCATTTTAAAAAGTGTATTTCAGAAGTCTATTAAAACCGAATAAAAGTCAATGGTGCATCTTTATCCTGCAAAACTCATCTGAAGCTACTTCTTGCATGACTATAAACTGAAAATCTCCATCACTGTGCTGAAATGTTGTGTAATCATAGAGCCATCTGGTAGGGCCCCCCTCTGCATTTGCTTTAAGATCCAGGCATCACATCTGTCCTTCCTCAATCTTCTCCTTCCACATATTTTATCCACAGTGATAGGTGTTTTGAGTAGTTCTTTGCTATAAGGGTTTTACTTTTTCTGTCTTTTGCAGGCTTAATGGTACCTCCTTGCCCACTTAGCTCTGCTGGAAATTACATGCCTTCTTGCCGATAGTCTATTGTGAGGAAAAACAATGCACACATGCATTATATCCAGAGACATCAGGAGGGCATCTGGTCCAATATCCATGCTCAAGAAGGGCTACCTGGTTGACCAGAACCCTGTCCAGACAGCTTCTAAATAGTTCCAAGGATGGAGAATCCATAACCTCTCAGGACAACTTGTTGCAGTGCTCAATCACTCCCAGTGCAGTAAAAAAATTAAAAAGTGGTTCTTGATGTTCAGACCGAACCTCTTGTGGTTTCGTTGGTGTCCTTTGCTTTTTTGTCAGGTTACTGAGCAGCACTGAAAAAAACCTGTCTTCCTCTTTTTTACACCCTCCCTTCAGGTATTTATACACATTAATGAGATAGTATTTGATCCCCCTCCTCCCCGAGCCTTCTATTCTCAGGGTTAAACAGCCTTCCAGCCCCAACCATTCTATGATTCTGTAATTTCTTTTAGGCAGTTGAAATTCACCCTGCATTAATTTCAGTTGGTAAACTAATTGTCATTCTTGCTTTTGGAGCACAAAAAAGTACTGCAAGGAAGGAAATTGCCTTGTCAATTCTGCCCTGAAACCACAGACATGGAGGTGGGTTGTCCACACTACCACAGAGCTTATTGCCAGGCCTAATACAACAGCAGGCAGAATCATCTTGGAAGGTCTGCAAGAAATATCAACACCCCTTTGTGAATGGTTTCCTTCATCAGATAAATCTTGTGGACAAGATGCTTGTTCATCTTGGAGTGTACCTAGGGCTACTGTCTGTGGCTCTGTAGATATAGTCCAGCAAATAATACAAGTAAACACTGATTCTGTACCTTTGCTGTCATCTCTAGTCATGCTGTGTATTTTTAAGCTTGATCCACAATGAAAACAGTCCAGCCTGGAGTTGTTAAAAGGAGTATAACAGATTTCTCACTTCGGAGTTCCTTGCAGCTCTTAAGGTGCAATGAGACTATGTGCCAATGCCTTTGACTTTAAGAGAACGTGGGCCACTGCTGGGGCAGTTTGTCAGCCAACTGCCTTCAGCGTGTGTGCAGGCATGGTTACACTTTGACATAAAGGGGTAGGAGAATACAGCACTGGCAAAACACTTCTGGACTTGTATTGGTCTCTATTTAAAGCAGGAAAGATGCACAATTCAAGGCCTTCCAGAACTACACTGGCAAATGCTTGTTAGCAGCCTTGTGGAATATTTAAGAGTGTAAGGTGTATGGCTGCAGTTACACAAGAAGTAGTATGTGCGACTTAGAGCTGGCCATTTGAGAGCACTGATGCTAGCTGTAATTATTAATTGCTTATGGGGTGAACAGCCTGGGGCACAGGCTGTCATTTACACTGGCATGTGCAATGGACTGCTTAGTTTCCAGATGAAATTGTAACACAAACACAGATGGAGTGATCACATCCCACCCACTCTAATTAATTATTGAAATTCCTAATGCAATATTTTCTTTTTCAGCTTTCCCCTTTATGGAAAAAAATGTTCTGTGGAGTGTTGTTTGACAGGGGAGGAAGGACCTGTATAGCTCTCAAGTGACACTTGAGGAGTGGTTAGGTCTTTGTTGTACATTGGCAAAACTTATACTGAACCTATGGAGGACTGAAGCGTTCTTCAACTCAGGCAGGAGATCAACTCAACTGAGGCAGGAGATCCATACTGAACAGTCTTTTCCATTCAGTTGCAGAAAGCAAATCAACAGCATGCTGCGAATTTCCTGTCATTTGTTTGATGGTGGTGGCATACTGTGGAGCACCAAGCTGAGCATCCCGTAGATCTCCTGCATAAAAAATGTGTGGGAAGCTGATGATACATGTCTTGTAACAAAACAACGCGTAAGGGCTATGCATCACTGAAGTCTGTTTCTATCTCTTTATTTTTTAGTATTACCCCGAAGAAGAGTTTGAGTTTGTCATCCTAAAGCTACAAAACAATTTGGTTCTTGTATGAGATAGTAAAAAAATCCTGCCAGAAACACAATGTGGTGGAAAAATTAAGTATGAGATCGTAGCTCTGTGAAAAGTTATGTGGATTATCCACAGATAAACTCCCAGAAATAACATTTAGCTGAGGCACCTCTTCTTTTCTCTGATCTCATCTATCAGAGATTGTTCTGATGATATGGGGTTCATTTCATATCTCCCTTTAAAAAACCAGTCAATCAATATTTGCTTTTCCATTTTTCCGCATTGCCATGAGTTAATGTAATGTTCTCTATCTTGCTTGATGTAAGAACAAAAATCCTAGACTTATTGCTCTCCTCCTAACCTCTCAGGGTCATCACAAAAGCTGGTCATGGTTATGCTTGCTAAGATGAAGGCCCAGGAGGGCTACTGCATTTCCTTCTAATCCTTCATAACCATTTCCTTTTTTTGCTTAAGCAGCTCGCAGTTTTCCAATAGTTTTTAGCATTTTGTTCCTCTGTTACTTCAGCTATGTCTAGGCTATTTTAAGGAGAGAGAGGAATTTGTCTGAGAACCAAGGATGCCCTTTAGGCCTCTAGCCTGTTGAGGAGAGGCTAATATATAGCAAACAACTGACAGTTTTGGCCAGGCACATCCATGGCCTTTTTCTGTGGCAGTGTTTAAATGCTCCACAACTACCTGTGAACTTATTCTTACTGTGCTAAAGTCAGCTTCATAACCCATTGTTGTTAACCTGGCTCTCCTACAGAAACATAGAGAAATATTAATTAAATTTGCCGAGATCATGCCCCTTAAGTTTATAACGAAACAGAGAAATTGGCTCAAGTCTGAGTCACCAGTCAGTATTTTAACACGAGACCTTTCTTCCAGCTCCCCCAATGGTTTTTCTGGGAGGGCTCTGCTTTTTCCAGGGTACGCACACTGAAAGGCTCGGGGTGACCCTTTTATCCTGAGTCCCTTGTGAAACTCATCTTGGAGCGAGATACTGATCTTGGAATTTGGCTTTTCTAGGATACTTTGGACTTCTTCAACAACCAGCACCCAAGCTGTGCACACAGGGTAACTCATCACAGATTTCCCAAGATTTGAAAGAAGATCTTGACTCCAGAGTGGCTAGAAATAGGCAACATATCAGCCAGAGAAGGAATATTCTGCATAAAATTTACTCTGAATCAAGGTAAATCAGGAAGAAGACAGGTAAAAATCAAACTTTTTCCCAAGGTGAATTACAGACAGATACTGGCTGAAGTCTAGCTGCAGGCTCCCATAATTGAAGCTAATATGCTAATTGTAGCAAAGCCTGGACTCCAGCCAGGACACAAAGTCGTGTTGCAACACTGGTAAATGATGTCTTGGCGTTAATGGGTACAGAGTGATCTCTTTCCTTAGGGCTCCTATTTGTATCTTGTCTGTACCACCATGAGGTGCTAGGATCTCCCTCAGGGGGACTAAAATGCGCTGTAGAAATGATAGCTTATTATGGGTGAGAGCTGCCCTATGAGTTGCAAGAAGAAATTATCCCTGCATCTTTAGGCTTCCTTTAGAAGATCCAACTATTTCTCGGCCTTTCTTGAAAGATAGCAGTGGGCCACACTTTGAATTGGTGAGCCAATATAGACCCATGAGCCAGCTATGTGCAGAGGTGGTGGTACAGGGCCATGATAGTGTCCCAATGCCTGCATAAGATCAGTTTATGAAGAAAGACCAAGGAGTCAAAAAGGCCCTGGATTAGACGGGGAAGATCTGATATGTATCTGCAATAAACTGGTCAGCATGGCAATCCCTTGTTGGAGATAGAATCTCGTGTAGTATAATTATTGAATACTGTTTTTTGTCATCTCAATTTGACCCAAAGTCTCTATCCCTTCCTGATGAATGGTGAACTATCTGTAGTTAGTAACTTCTCCAAAGGAAATTTGACATCCTGGATCACTGACCATTTGAAAAGTAAATCTTAGTAATATAGACCACTGCTTGGTACATCCTCAGTGTCAAGGCTCCCATGGCACATCCAACTAGTGCTTCACTCTCAGCAAGGAACTCCAGGTAATGTCAAGGTATGGGGGTTTGCCTACCTGAAGACTCAAATCTACTTGGCTGAGCTTTTCTGATGACTTTGGCTAACTAAATGCATTTCCTTTATTAGCCCTGTAGTTGCTGATATTTCTTCTCTCAACTCAAATAGAAGTGCTAAGACATGTAGTGTGTTCAAATCCACAGGTAATAACAGTTAGTCTGGTGTGTATACCAAATATGCTTTCAGATGGCTCCACAGGCAGAATAAGCTTGGCAGTGCTACAAATGACACGGTGACTTCTGGACAATCTATTACTGTGCTCACAGAGAACAAGACTGGATAACAAGGTCTGTAAGGAGCAGTTAGCAGATCTGAGGCAAGTATGTGTGTATGAAAGACACCTCAATGTTCTCTGTAAACACCATTCTGTCCCAAATCAAGGCCAATTATAATAAGATTGCAGAAGGCAGTATTTTTCAATAAAATATCAATGGTTATAATTAAACTATATATTTTTTTAAAAGGCCATCATGTTATAGAAAGCAATAAAGAAAAAAACCCAATGAAATTCAGAAGATGGTCCCTCTTCTGAAGTGATAATTTCCTTCATTCTAAGGAAGAATGCCTAAACACAGTTGATATCACTGTCTTCTACCCAGTAACACAAAGCTGGTGAAAAAGATGATGTTTTGAGTGCCAGCAAATACTGTGTTAGTATATTACATGTAAGTGGAAATATGGGATGCACATTCATTCTAGATTAGTTTATATGATTTGGTTTCCCATTTCAGTCGCACATTCAGGGTTTTTTTGTTGATGAATTAATTACCAATATGCCTCAGGGAAAATCTAACGATGATGCTGTTGCTCTATAAAAATTTTTATGTATGTATGTATGTTAGTTAGTTAGGTAGGTAGGGAAGGAGGGAGGGAGGGAGGGAGGGAGTTGGTTAGTTTAGCCCAAGGCAAAAATTTTGAGGTAGCTGTATGTCTGGGATGGATATCCATTCTTAATGGTTTCTCTAAAATGGATTGTTGAAGTGCATGTAGCCAGAAAAATTCCCTGGTGGCACCATCCTGGGTTAAAACTATCCATTTATCTAGGGGCAGTTTTTTAGAGATGCAAATTTGTTCTAAATTTACTCCTACAGTATCCAGCAATATTGCTTAGCATGGGGTTTGTCCACAAGAGCTCTGTAACATTTCCCATTAGCAACTATCTGCTCACACCAGAAGAGCAGCTATTTGGTGCTGAGGCTGATATGACAGCTACTTGAACATATAAATAGAATCATGCTTTATAAATGTGACAGTATCACATGGTTGAATGCATGGAAGTGCTGAAGTGGGAAAAAATTCTCTTACCCCATAATTATGTGTGTGTTAGTATTACATTCAGCAAAGTGGTAGGCCTGGTTAGACCCAAGAATGAAGCACTTTTGACAACCTTTAGTTTAAGCTATAACTGTGATAAAATTGTCAAAATTCAGGTTTGTTGTGTAGTTGGATACCAGCACTGTATCTGTGCACATAGCCAATGTATTTCACCTTCAGCTCCCTGACTGATCCAGGAAGTCTCCAGGTGATCTCTGTGTGAATAAGGCAATGGTCTGACTTGAAATAAAGTGATAAACCAATCTTTTACTTGTTTCACAACAAAGCAACTGGCTGATTGTTACAGCTATCTAGGTAGGATTTTCAGACAATTGCCTGTTGTGCTAGACCAGTTGATAGGCACTATTTGTGTGCTTCGATGTGTTGGCAAACTCCATGGGTGGAGGAATCCTGGGCAGTTCCAGTGAAAGACTTAGTTCCTGGGGCAGGTGAGGGGACTGGACAAACTGTACATGGATAAATTTAAATACTCTGCAGAATGAAGATGCAGAATGTGTTTGGAAATGTTCAAGGTTTAGTGATGCGCCTACCAAAGCAGCCCAAACTAATTAAGGAGGGCAGCAGGGGGTTGGATTAGATGACCTTCCTAGGTCCCTTCCAACCTAAATTGTTCTCTAGGTCTCTAGGTAGGACACGCTGTCTATAGTATGAAAGTTAGAAGACGTTCTGTGCATAGGTTTAAGAGAACAGAAATAGAAATCTATCATTGATGTACTGTAGTCATCGTGTAGGACCACAGACCAGCTGGACTGTAAGAAATCATCAGAACTGATTGTGGTATCCCATCTTGATCCTGTAGAAGTTGCTCTTGTAAGAGTGCTCCCATCTGGAGAGCAACTGGGCATCCTGTTTGGGGCATTTGATTCCCCACACCACTGAAAATGTTTATGCACAATACCTCAGTGTTTAACAAACCCTTTGTCCACTGCTGACTGTGCAGTGCAGTTTTGCAAGCTTCCACTGACTGGAAATGGATGGGCTGTTGGAAATTGTGTGGACCACCAGAGTTTAGGTGGGTTTTTCCTTGCATTCCAGATTCTGCTTTACATAGGAACATGGGGGTGGGTGGAATGTTGTGGTCCTTGAGTGCTTGTCAGTACCCATTCGAGGTTCTCATTATATGATTAGAAATGAATGAGTTGGGCAAGAACTGATCAGCTCCAAGTGGGTTTTTTTGTGGGTTGTCTGTTTTCCCACCAATATGGGATGTTTGATGTAACCTTTGCAAAGAACAGCACTAGTGGATTTTCTTTAACAGATATAGGGGTAAAAATATTGCCAGTCAAAAAAACAAACCAAACCAAACCCGAAGAACCCCCAACCAATATTCAGTGTTAATTTGTGCTTCTGTAGCAATGGAAAAGATTAGAATAGATACTTGTCAGCAGGTCTGATTTCTTCATTTCAAAGCAATTATTCAGATGACATAAATGCATACAAGAATTTTCCTTTCTGTTTTACTTTTCCTCGTCTTTTCCAGTCCAGATACCACAATAGGCTATGTCTCTATGCTGTGGTGAAGACTGCAATTAGTATTTCTACGTGCAAGAAGACATATCTCAAGAGATCAGCAGAAGAATTTATTTTCTGTCAAACACACAGACACATATTTGACAATGACGTAATTCGAGATGTTCCAAATATTCCCTTCTAAAAAAGACTGATGCTACGTTCCTGCAACACGGTATCATATTCTGTAGGTGTTGTGGACGGATTATGCCAATCAAACACTGGAGGCAAGAATATTTTTATGTCATTCTTGCACAGTCTATTTTATCCCAGAGATAATAGCAAGAATAGTTTTTCTTGAAATCCTAATAAATGCACCATTTTATAGATATGACTTGCTTTCATGCTGTCTTGAAAGAGTGATTAGCTTTGATTTTTTGAAACCCTGTGCATGGCATAAACAGTGCAAAATATTCTTTCCCATTTGTAAAATATTATTATTAGCCCTTGGAAACTGATTTCTACTTAATTTTCTGCTTCATGCCTCCACTGATAGTGATAATCATTATCAAATGCCATTTTGATGTGTTACCTCACGCAGTGAATTATTGAATTCAGCTGAACAGTAACGAACAGAATGAAGGCTGATCCGCCTGCAGACCTGTATAACTTCACTGATGTCAGTACTATTGCATTTATCTACGTCCAACTTGAACACAGATCTTTATTTAGTTTACTAGCAGACTGTAGGTTTACACTCTCAGAGTCTGTTCCAATTCCAGGTGAAGTCAATGGAAGTCTGCACTGACTTTAAAGGGCTATAGATGTGGTCTCACTCCTTTGATGTGATGAAATAAAGGCGAAATATTTATGGATCTTTTTTGGTGAAAATAGTGGGTGCAAGACAGCAGAGCAGATTACTGTGTGGGCAATGACTGTTTCACTGGGTGGGACTTTTCTGTCTGTATAGAGGGGGAATTGTCATTGTTTTTCTGTTTTTCATAGGATTTAGTTTATTACTTGATTCTGAAACTTTAAAACCGTAACCTTAGTTGACTGGGATTTACATCCAGTAGGAGTCTGACTGAGAGGGTTTGGACCTTTCTGATAATAAGTAAAACAATATATTGACAAGTCCTGCAACAGTCCTCCTCAATTGCAAGCTAGTTTCCTTGAGTTACACTGGGCCATTGGTTGTACCAATTCTCCAGGGCCCTGAACTCCTTACTCTACCACTTAAAACCACCTGGAACACAATATCAGTGATTCATTGGCTTCCAGCCAGCAGGTTCCTTTCTCTGATACACAGCCCATTGCTGCTGATTGTCTTAGGGCCTGTGAGAGTCAGGTGTGACAATAAGGCTCCTGCTTTTTCAGAAGACGCTCATGACATTAAATAAAAATTGTGTACTGCGCATGATTTATCTGCAGCAGTATTTCTTTCTTGGTAATAATTTTGTGATTGCTTTGTGTTTTCTTTTTCCAGGTCCTAATCAAACCACCAAAACTGAAATCATCAAAAAGCAGGTCTGGACATATGGATTCATATAATTGTCCTGACCTCAGATCACATTCTTGCTTACTAAGTACTTGCTGAGCACAAGGAGATCATATAAATGCTCCGTAATTCCATGGTATTCTTTGTCAAATATTTTAACTTGCACAAAGAACCATTTCCTTTTTCATTTGTTCTGAATCTGGCTCCTATCAGATCGCTAGAAAATTTGCAGTTCTCGTAGTAGAAAACACTGTTTGCAGTCGCTTCTTGTTACCAGCATCATGCCAATCCTCTTTTTTTTTTTTTTTTTTTTTTTTGATAATTTTTCCAAACTCAGAAATCACAGCCTGCCCAATTGCTTCTTATATAGATGTTTCTTATTTCTGGTTATCCTTCTTGCTTTTCTTTGAATCTTTTTTAATTCTAATACAAATTTTTTGACACAGGAGGGGTTAAAACTTCTCGATTTTCAAAGTGTAGGCAAACCACGGGTCCATGTAGTGGTACAGTAATGTTGTGCATTGCGCTCTGTTTTTCTTACTAAAGCCTAATTTATTTTTTAAGTTATCTTTTCCCATGACTGCCACTGAGCAACACACTGATACATTTATGGAACAGTCTTACTTCTGAATATTAGCCCTGGGCTCAGACCTCATCATTTAAGATGTGACATTAGGAGTATTTTTTGTCAAGTGCTCATCTGTTTATGTTTATCTATACTGTAAGCTCTCAGCTGTTGTGATCTACTTAGGTACTCAATCTTGTGAGTTGTGCAACTCTTCACACAGTTAATTTTTCAATATTCTAACCAGAACAGGCTCCTGCACACATCACTGTAGAATTTCACTGTTTTTTGCCCACCATTGTTGTTACTCACTCCTCTTCTCCTATTTTTCTTGCTTTTTAGAAGGAAATTAAATGTAAATTTGCTGAATGTGCTTTCAAAGTACAGATACACCACACTAGCCTGTTCACCTTCATTTAGCTCCTCTCTGACTTCTTCAAATAACTCCACTGAGCCTGCAAGGTAAGGCATACTCCTCAAAAAAACCCAAGAGGACTCTTTCCTCATGGATCATACTTCTCCAGGTATTTGGTCTTTGTGATATTATCGTGCTGTTGAAGGCAAGGATAGGCATCAGAATAGCATGGTTCTCCCTGAAACCGTTTTTTGTTCAGTTAGTGTAATATCTGATGTCTTCAAGTGCTCAGATGTGTGCAGTTTTAAGCACATTATCCATCCCTTTAGTAATCAAACTCTTTAATCGTAGAAATCTTTCAAAGCTAGTGGGTGAACAATATCTTAATCTTGACAATTTGCTACTCTTGTCCATTTTCTCAAGGACAAAAATAACCTCCTCTGCTTTACAGTCAATTTGGTATCACACAGCTTTTGTAATGAGGTCTTCCACAAAAAAGAGTCTGAGCAGGAGAATTGTGCCTATTTTTTCTGTTTTGTGTATTGACACTAAGGTGCTAGTTAGTTTCTTGGCAATTGTCTCACTAAATTTGAGCACTCTTATTATATCCTCATCATTCACAGACCCAAAAGACTAAGTGAGCCCATTTTCCCTGACACGCTTCAGGATGCTGCCCTTTTGCCAAGAACTAGGGGAGCAAAGCGATGTGACCTAGATGTCCATCAGAAGCAGTGGATAATAAAAAACATTAAAAAAATTGTTCTGTGAGGTTTTGGAAATTCTTTATTTTTTAAAAATAGAGCTCCTCATGATCAAAACCTATCTGTACTTTCTGTCTCTTGTTTATTTTGTCAGCTTTTGTTCCTCTCTTTGTCCAGTTGGATATTAATGAAATATTCATTACCTAGTTTTCCTGCCAAACTTTAGGTGACTCTCTGTAACTATTGCCTTATCAAACAGGTATTGTTCGAAGAGTAAAAAGAGATACATTAGCTAATCTTACACTGGGGAAAATCTTGGGGCTAGACACAGGGCCAGCTGCACAACTCAAGCATTTATCATCATACATGGCCAATACCAAATCATACCAGAGTGCATTTATGGAATGATGATAGGCAGCCAATATGACACAAACATTCTTTCAAAGATCATGGAAATGTTGACTGCTTTCTTCTGGGATTTTTCATTAATAGGATTCAAATGTTTATTTACCAATTCAGAAAACCTTATGTTCCTTTAAAAGTCCAAGCAACATTAGAAAAGTTCTGGAATAAACTCAGGCTGTTTCTGTTTCATTAGGATTCTTTCATGTTAAGTAGATTAACATAAACTGATATTGGCAATTGCCAAGACAGTTGCACAGAGTACAACTCCCTCCATTGGCTGATCAGAGATAATTAGATTGAAAACCTGGATGCATTAGTCTAATCCAATACTGTACAGAAATGTGCAATCAGTTATACATCATATCATCTCAGCACTGTGTCAAATCAATATCTGTTCATAGCAGAAAAAATGTGCAGGTTGTGCTGAAGATATGACTACTAATGGGAATGCTTTTTGGAGCACGTGTGCAGTTTGCACTGTAAGGAATGATGACAATTGGTTTCATCCGGAGTAATTACAGTTCAGTGACCACTAGTTAGGCAATTACTCAGTCAAAATCCTTTTGAGGGAAGCATATCTCAGTTTTGTGAAGAAAACGTATCCAATCTAAATTCCATATGTGTGATAGAAGAACATTTATTCTTCCAAAAGAAATAAAAAGTAATGAAAACAGAGTAATATACATTTCATCAAGTCCCACAGAATTTCATGTTTCCTATGTGGAAAAAAAATCTTAAATATTAAAGTAGTAAGTTTTGGTCTCCATGATGCCAAAAAGATGCTTAAAAAGATGAGAGAGGAAAAGTGATTTTGACAAAGTGCTTGGTCATCTGCATTTCTAATGCACTATGTCTCCAGAGAGTGCTCAGGGAGAACAAAGGATTATGCAATGGGTAAGGTATGCATGTGATGAATGCAATTTCTGACATATACTTTATGAAACATTGTGGGAATATTATAGCTTGAAATTATCTTGGAAGGTTCTGACCTCCAGGAAGGCCATTTTAAGCAGAAAAAACCCATACTAATTCAAGAACATACATAGGCAATGAATTTGGGACATTCCCAAGGAGACAAAAGAGTCATTTTGTGATACTTCAGAGTGCCACTCCAGAAAGCAAGGTTGTAGGGGTGTTGCCTGAAACAGATGAGATAAGAAATAACACAAACACGCTGTTTGCAGAGGTGAAGGAAGAGTGCAGCTTTACTGGCGAAGTCTGTGATCCAAAAAAGAAAAATCATAACAATCTTCCCATCTTTATAACATTCTGAGCGCCCATCCCCCATACTATCCAATTAAAGTCCATCTTACTTCTGTGTTACCCCAACATCCAACAGAATTGTCCCTTATTACTTAACCCCACCTGTGTCCAGCCTCTCGTAGGCCTGGAAGCCTAACTCTCTTTTGTCTTGTACCCCACTTATCTACACACAAGAACGCAAACACACAGGAACACAGGCTCTTCTTAGCCCTTAATATTCCAAGTTATCCAGCTACCTAGCAAAAGTGAATTCTCTAAAATATTAAGCATACCCCTTAAGGCATCAGGGGGAAGATGCTAATAATTACAGCTATATTTGAGAAAGGGTTCTCTGATATCAAATCTTCCTTGTTATTTGAGTAAGGAGCCAAGAAAGATGAGGAAAGGCAAACCTTGAACAAAAGAGAGAAATGTAGTGCTAGGTGCTGTTCCTAAGGCTCTTCCCTTGGATTAAAAGACCATCTTCCATTTTGGCCTTCTGTTGTAGGTATAAGTGGAAGCCTTTACGGCAGTTTATCAAACTTCTGTAGAACTACACTAAGGAATTAACTTCTCAATAAAGCCTTTTTTTTTGCATGGTAGGATTCAGCCTGCAAAAATCAACTCTTTTAACAAAACCTATTGGCAAAGCTTATAAAACTAAGACCTCACTTTTTTGTTGTTGTTTTACAGTGTCACGGTATTAACAAGGTTAGAAGAGACCTTTGAGATCATCGAGTCCAACTCATAACCTAACACAAACCCGTCATCTAAACCAAGACACCAAGTGCCTCATCCAGTCTTCTCCACCACCTCCCCAGGCAGCCCATTCCAACGGCGAATCGCTCTTTCAGTGAAATATCTTTTCCTAAAGTCAAGCCTAGACCTCCTCTGACAGAGCTTGAGACTGTGACCTCTTGTTCTGTCACAAGTTGCCAAGAATGCCTAGAAGTAAAATCACAGCTATGGTACTGCATAAATAACTTCTGTTGTTTCTCCTGCTTGTACCCAGATGAGGATCAATTCACAAGAAGAAAAAGAGCCATCTTTTGTGAAGTGCTATTATTAGCAACATAAAAATGAAATACTAGATGCAAAGAGATAGAATGTATTTTATTGCTGAATTTTAGTATCTACTGTGTGCATAACAGGGCTGTGAAACACAAATTCTTCAGACAGAGCTCGGAACTTTTCGGGCAGGTATCCTAGCAGGGCTCATTACAAACTTCACTGAAAACTATCCTCTGGGGGTGACAGAGGACTCTGATGTGGGGGAACTTCTGAACTACTGAGTTAAACCTTCCTGTGATGAAAATTTATTTCTCCCTAGATATCTCTGATCTGTGATCTCCATCAAAATAACATTTTTTCATTGGTATAGAGGTTTTTAAATGGCAGAACCCTTTATTTCCTTATTCATTTCATGTGAAGAGAATTTTAACCCTCATAAAAAAAAGAAAATATTAAATGTATTTTCAGTATAGTTGAAATTTACCTTGAGAAATTACTGATAGGATTTGCATGTGTATTCAAGCTCTCAGACAATAAAGAGCATTTTAGCTCACATATTTATTATAATTAAATAATGTTTGTGTAGAATACAGTGTCTAATGTCTGTCTCAGTACAGACTGGGCAGATTAAGTCTGAGTTTAAATGCCATAGTATTTTTCATTGGCTGAGCTACATCCTTATAAATATCATAATTTTGGCAGTGATGGCAACAGTAATTTCTTTAGTAAATCACAATACACTCCCTAAGTAGAAAGAGCTTTGCAATTTCCCAAAGGAATGGAAAAATAATTTTGCAGGATCAGTAAAGGTAGCCATAATTATCATAAGGCTATTGCAGTTCATGCACAGAACCTCCATTGTACATGACGGACTACTAGAATTAAAACTGCATGAAAGTAGAATCTATATTAAACATAAGTGTAGCATAGTTTAAAAGACCAAATTTTTTTATTGCTAAAAATTTAAGAGTGCAGAAAGTGATGATGTGACTTCAGAAGCAATGGAGTACAGAATGCCAGGTCACTTCGTGTGATAGCAATGTGAATAATTTCTTCCTAGGTCCATTTACAACCAGGCTGTTATTGGTAAGTGCAAAAGTTTTTCTTTTAATTAAAAAGGTCACTGATATCCCAATACACAGAGATAATAAAATGTTCCAATAGTTGTTCCTAACTGTATGACCAGATGGATAGTCCATTAGTTGCTGTGTACTTAGTTGCTTGTTTTGAAGGCAGCATGAGATGACACCAGGACTGTTGGAAGATATAAAAAAATATTCAGCCATAAAGTAGTGAAAAAATTTGAAAAATTTAAGAAAAGTGTTGGAAAAAAAAATTTTTTGCAACAGACTATGCAAATACTAACTTAGGGAGATAAAATTATTTACATATTAATATAATATGATAATTAATATTAATATTATTAATATTATTCCAAATAATCTCCTAGTTCACATACTGAATAATACAAGAAGGGAAGCTGTATGTAGTTCATTAAATAGCCTTCAGTGTTTACAAAGAAAATTCAAGTTATTTGTTCCATTTTTGCCAAATGCCTTTTTAAATTAAATGGAAGTTTTCATTTTTTCATTATGGAGTGCATGGAAATGTTGAGGATTTTCTCTGCAAGGTGTATATCTCCAAAAGCCTGTAAATTAGGGAGTCTGAAATTAGAAGCTGGTTTTCTATTTTAGTCTTCAATTACTTATTTTTTAAGGCAGGGATGATGAAAAGACATTTTGAATAACTGATACTTCATTCTCCATTCTCCTTTCATAATTATAACTTTCTATGACTTAAAATTGGAATAATGAAAACTTGTAATGCTGCAGTTGATAAAATACAGAAATTTTTCTCCTAAAATAATGTTCAAGAAATACTAAGCATTTCTGAAGGACCAAAGAAAAATCTGGATGCAAAAACTTAGCAAACAGAATAATGTGTGATCATCTCAGTGCCATGTCTGGAAACCTGTATTCTGGAATAGCCTAATATTCTGCCTTCCCCTCATAGTCCTCTTGTATGTGTGAAGATTTTTTGGTGATCCAATTGCAAATGCAGGACTAGAAAGAACATTTTCCTTTTGTGAACAAACTTGGACATTTTACAAAAATTATGGTGAGTATAAATTCTCTTAAGACTTCAAATGAACTTCAGTTGCACACTAAAAGATTTTAATAGATAGATTGAAAAGAATTAAAAACTGTAAATATCATTTAAAAAAGAAGTTTAATTTTATGACAATGCAATTGTTTAGATGAGGACATCAAATGTACATTTTAAGAGAACTAGATGATATGCTATTAAACACAGTGTTTTTCATAGAATAAACTAGATTAAACTTGTAGTGAATTTAAGTTCTTCAGATTCAGTTTTTCAGTTAAAAGTGGCTCATGGTGCAGCTGATGCACCTAAGCACTCTGTGTAGGCAACTGAGTGTTGTCTAACATAACTTTCTATTATTTTTTTTAAAGGCATTCCCACCAGCTCCCATAACCTCACTTCCAGTTCTTTGCCCTCTCCATTTTCTTGATATTACTGCAGGTAGTGAGTGACCTGCCCTTCAAGCAAGATAAATGAAATGAAGCTCATTGAACAAAATCTACAAACATCGTCTGGGGGAAGAACAGCCTGCAGGCACCTGGCAAGGCTGAGGGCTGATTTGACAGAGAAGATTCTGCATACAGCAGTGTCCCCGGAGCTCTAGTGATGGAGAAAACAGCTGGCATTCCCAATACCCTCCGCTTTGCCCAGACCATGCAGACTACTATGCCTTTGGATTTCAACAGGTAAATGAGAATGGCTCTGAAGCTGTGTCTGCTTGTTGGCTTTTACAGGGAAATCTAAGAGGTTCACATAGGTGGTTTCAGGGAAAGTGTGTTTCCACCCATTTGCCGGCTCTGAAATGCTTCATTGCCAAAAGCACACAACTGTGCTTCAGACAACGTACTCTTTAGACTATGCCATCACAGTGAGGATGCCACTCAGTGTCAGTAATGAAAATGCCCTGCAGCATGGAACCATATATTTAAATTTTTCTGAAAGAAGATTACCAGTGCTGTTACCAGTATGGGTAACAACAGTCCAGACTTCTTTTTGGTTGTGTCTGGAATGATGAATACTTTTACATTATTCAACATTAATCTCTGTTAGTTAATATTTGTATTAACTAATGGCATATTGATCCATGTAGCGGCACACTGTGACAGGTCAGTGAAACTCTAAAATGCAGTCAAGAACAGTTGACCAGTGAGCAATTTACTGTTGGATTTTTGGGGTATTTTGTAATAAATATGTTTAATTGTATAAATAAAAGAGGTTAGAAGTGATCTAACTTGTTTCTCTCCAAGGAGCACTTTAAAGGCTGATCATGCATTTGGTGCTGGGCCCTACAGAATGGATCTGTAAGAAAAGAAACAGAATACTCACATACTAGAGAGAAAATACTGTGAGTGAATCATCTATCTAATCTAGCAAGCAAGGGTATAGAAGAACCATGAACACGAAATTAAAGAACAGCAAATTCACACTAGTCATAGGTTGTTCTTTCTTGTAGAAGTGATTGAAACAAACTATCTGGTGAAGTGATAGGTCCTCCATCTTTCATTGACTTCCAAAGCAGGCACATTCTCTTCAGGGGTGCCTTTTTTGCCAATGACAAGCTAATCAGAGGACAGATTGAAGGGCAGTAGCTTATGAGAAGGATCCTCTCTGGTCTCAAACTCTCTAAACATGGTACACTGCAACAGATCTTACAGGCATAGCACAAAATACAAATGATGTCACAGCTTTTGCAAACTAAAGGAGGAAAGAGGAACAATAAAGGCCACAGTGCAAATGGAAGACTGGGAGAAGTAAAGCTCCTGTACAGGTATGTCTAAAACAAACAGACTGTGAGATATAAATAAACTATAGTCCCAGAGTGAGAAGAGGAAGTATGATCTTCTCTATGATGCTTTACACATGAGATTCCCTATTAGTTTACATTAGTTCAGATGTGATATGCATAAACCAGAGCAAATACATAAAGCTGCAACACGAAAACAGCTGGAGTACTCTTTAATTACTAGGAAGCCTTTCCATATTAGTTGCCGGGGATCTGAGATGAAAATTAAAATCAATGCTATAAAGTGTTCTACTGGTACTTGTGCAAATAGAGTACTGAAGGCACTTGTGGCAGGCGCCTATCTGCATGTACCTATTGCTGTTCAATTCCCTGATTTTTCAAGGCATAAGGACATGACAAGCACACTACATGTTCACCTGGTGCATAGGAAAAGTCTTGGTGCTTTACTACTGGGAACAAAATGTGCCTCATTTCAAGGTCTCACCTCATGACTTAACCACACCCTGCAGGGCTGGTCACATCACCTTCATCTAGGGGAAAATACTGATTTCCAGTCTTGCTCTTGCACCCACATAGATCC
Organism: Serilophus lunatus; assembly: GCA_013399895.1. Lineage (NCBI taxonomy): Eukaryota > Metazoa > Chordata > Aves > Passeriformes > Eurylaimidae > Serilophus > Serilophus lunatus. The sequence continues at coordinate 114,136 of VXBA01003850.1, forward strand.
CTTGTCTGGTTTGGGAAGCTATGTTGACAGTTTTTGATGTGTAGTTTTTTTTATGCTCCCACAGACAGGCAGCAAAGGTGGAACAGCAAAGGTAGCAGTGTCTGGCTGTGTCCTTGAAACAGGAAAATGTGAACACCATGCAGCCACACATACAAACTCGGGGGTTTTTTGTGTGGGTTTTTTTTTTCAAATGTCATAACAGGATATATGGGGGAAGGTGAAGCAGGCAGGGAAGGTCTCAAGGGAGTGATTCACAAACACCCCAAGCCTATACAAGGGTTTCAGTCCAACAGTTACATTTGTTACCAATTTCATTGCCTTGTTTCTGCATTTGTTTTGGGGTATGTTTTTGGGGTTGGGTTTTTTTTACAGAGATTTTGTAATGTGCAATTTTGCTTGTACTGCTAAAATCACATGTCCCTAATCCTTTTTTTCTTTTTCTAAACAGGACTCAATATGATCATTATCTTGCAAAAGTTAAAATCTTTGTAATTTCCTTGGCCACTGCCATTACACTGGTGCTATCACTGCAAGTTCAAAAGCTACTCTGAGCTGTTGTGGATTCCTCATTAGCATAGAATCCTATTGATCCTCCATATCTTTATTCCAAGGCTGAGCTATATGGACAGCCTACAATATAATCATTGAGCACCAAGTTTAAGTTGAAAGTACTACAGTTTTTCAGTAGCCTCAGAGTGAATAGCAGAAAATATTCCCAAATATATTTGAGTCTGAAGATGTGGGTTTGACTGTAAATTTTTTTTTTATTTGTTGTTGTTTTGTTCCACGTGGATAGGGATTTTCTGATAGATACTTTTCAAATGGAATGGACTGCCCGGGGAAGTGGTGGAGTCACCATCCCTGGATGTGTTTAAAAAAAGGCTGGACGTGGCACTTGGTGACATAGTCTAGTCTAGTTGAGGTTCTAGGGTAAGGGTTGGACTAGATGATCTTGGAGGTCTCTTCCAACCTAGTGATTCTGTGATTCTGTGAAATGGAAGTTAGAGATATGTGGTTGTTTTGTTGGGATATATGTTTGTTTGTTTTTTCTGCTAGACATTCAACAAGCAAGAATTTCTTTTAAAATGTTTTATTCTGTTCTGTCTTTAAGACCCAGACTTTGTTACCTGCATGCAGCCCAGGAGTTATTCAGGTGTTAGGTATTTTCCTCCAGTTTCCAGCTCTTTTCCTTTACCTTGCTATCAAAGGTCTGCTCAGTGTTGAGTATGTCTCTCCTTTTTGTTTAGTTTTATTATGTATTGAATATGGCTCACTGGCACTGTATGGTCTATTGCTTCTTGAATTAGGCAAGTTCTGAGTGGATTGTTCTTTGAATGTTGCCTGCAGATTCATATGAGTACATCCTTCCCTGGGGATGTACATAATCTTCTCCTTTCCCATCAAGGAGAATGTAATTACAACAGAGAGTGGTGTGACAGATGTGGGTATTATAAACAGACTGTCAGGGCTTTCTGAATGACTCAGGCATTAGTTTTCCCTCCTACCAAACACCGATAGAATGTTCTCTGTATCTCTGTATTGTAAATTATCATCTTAGTATCAGTCCTCATTCATTCCAGCACGGTATTTTAGTCAAGAATGTTACAATGTGTATGATTACTCCTTCCTTCCTTTGCTCATTTGCTCCTGCCTCTCTTCCTCTGCTTTAGTTGTATCTGGGAGCCTTTATTAGTTTTCAAATGGAAGTCAGTCTAGATTTGTTTTAATCAAGTATGGTGTCCAATCTTTAATTTACTTCCTTTTTATGCATTTCTGAGTGCTGTATTATTTTTCTATTAATAGAGAACAGGCTTGAACCTTTGCACCTTTTTTATGTATGTTAATGTAGCTGTTCAAATCACACAGCTCATGGCTCACTTCTCCTCAGAGTCCATTTTTTGATTATTACGAATCTGTAGAGAAATTGGAGAAGCACTCTGCCTTGCAGTACATTTTACACTTACTTGAACATACAGACTAAAGATGTTTTATTCCTAGAGGTCCCACTTGCTTGTAATTCATTTCATGCTAAGTAAAATGAAGGGCTATCCATTTTACCTGTGACTTGGAAAATGAAAAACATAAGAAAGCTCAGAAATCAAAGCAAATTTCCATTGAAATTTAAATGCCTTCTTTGTAAAGGAAGAAAAGAATAGTAAATTTGGATCCAAATGGAGTTAGAGAAACTTAATGTCCATATATACTCTGAAGTTATTCTGTCAAATCTAGTCCTGTTTTTTTCCCTTTGTCCTATTGAGCAGATTTGTGTCACTATAGTATGGAATATATTCATAAATATTCATGCGCACAAAGGCAACTCTACTAATGTCTCTGAATTCCCTTTTGGTTTTTTTTCTCTCTCTGAAGTTCAAAGTCTGTTGTCTGGACAAGTATCCTAGTACTCTTGGTTGTTAATTGAAGAGAATCCCGTATTCTCTTGCAGCCCTGTAGTACGAGAAAACAGTGTTCTTGCCAGTGCCTGAATACACAGTACTGATACCTGAGCCATCAGTGAGATCTTGGAGGCTGAAACCTACCTTTGCAGTTAACTGATCATCAGGTCAAGGGAAGGATAAAATTAGAGCCTCTCTCCAATATTCTGCTTTCAGCATGCCCTGTTTCCAGTTTGGACTCCCAGATTTTAGCCTCAGCCTCAGAACTTATGAGTTAGGAAGACAAACTTTAGTGGGCTGATTGCATTCTGCATAACCCTGGTGGAGGGCATTACCACTCTAACAGAGCTGACAGGTTGGCCCACCACAGTGACACAAGTACCCAGTTCTTCAGATTAACTCAATCCCCTCCCCCAGCAGTTTAACACAGGACATCAGCTTGGCACTGAAGCTGCTGAGAGGCAGAAATGTGTGCCATGCTGCTGATGTGAAGCAGGGCAGCAGAGGCACAGGTGGAGATGCAAAGTTGAACAGCTCTGGGCTGTAACATCTTCAGCTTCTACAGCCTATGGGCCAGAGCCTGATAATCCTCCTATTCACTACATGACTTGGCCATAGGAGCACCAAGCAGAATCCAACCTCTGACTTTTTGCATTGCAGTGTGCAACTTGCTTTCTTTATATGAATATGGACCTCAGAGAAGCAAACCTCAGGGCATTACCCAAACACTGGCTTCTCTCTTTCTCAAGTGACAGCTGGGCTGCAGATTTGCTTTGCGAGTACTACCCAATCCCAAAGCACAGACTGAATCTTAGTGTGAGATTTTCCACTCTTTCTTGAAGGCATGTTTGTGTACACTGGCAGGAAATGCAAAGGATCTGACAAGTAAAGAATTTCTCAGTCCAATTCTCCCTCTAGCCCTATCCAAACCCTTCCAGGATAATGGCCCTTGCAGGAAACAATTTTGGAAAACACTTTTCACAAGGAGAAATATGCCATTTCACACAGCTCCTGGCATCCCAAGCCAGTGCTGTAGATCCCTCAGGCTCTCTTGTATGGATCAAGCCATGGAAATGTGGTCTAAGTGTTTTTCTAATTGTTTCAATTACAACAGTGTTCATGGGAAATGTAAACATTACGGACTCCACCCGGAACTAAATCTTGCTCCAAACAGTCTTGCACATTGGTATTAATTTAATACCATAAAGTTCCTCATGTTGAGGAACAACTTATATCAGGCAAAAGGACTCTTTCCCTGTGGGACAGAAGACATGGGACATTCCATTCCTTCAGGGACCAGAAATAATGGGACACAGCTCTTGGTTCTAGTCAGATGTTACAAGAACTGAGCATACATCTGTCTTTTTCCTGACAGTAGCTTTGGGAGTGAATCGGTGGGTAAGATTTGTTTGCAGATGTATAGAAAAACTGTATTGTGAACAGCAGTCTTGACTGGAGAAGAAAGGCCTGCATTCACAAGGTAATTTATTTGGGATAAATCTCATGAGTGACTCCAACCTCCTTCAGTGCAGTTTTTTTACCTGAGGTGCCACCAAACCAAGAAACGAGCAGGAAGAACAACCTGAAAAGAATGAGGTGAACAATTTTCTTTCTCAGTGGCTGCTGGTGCTGGTTGGCTGCCTAAGTGACTGTTTAGCTCTGCAGTCTGTTAGAATGAAATTCATTTCAGATCCAAGCATTTTCTCCACATTTTGGGTTCATATTTACATTTGTTAAGGTTAATAGACCTGACAATTTCTTCATGTTCTCACCAGGGAGCAGTCACTGACAAACCGTGGGAGGGACTGGAACAATATTCTCCACAGAAAGTAAAATCTATGCTTCACAGGGCTGTTACACATTCCTCCCTAGTAACAGTTCTCAGTCCTTGAGAGTGCAAATCAGTTCAATGCCCCTGAATTTAAGTCAGCAATGCCAGTTTGGGCCACCTGTAGATCTAACTGTTTATTCTTGCTATTCATCTTCCTCTATGTTCTTCCAGGAATTGTGGTTCTTCTAGAGTGATTTGGTTTCTAATTCTTCTGTCCTTGAGTTTGTGTTTCAGAGCTCCAAATTATTCTATCCTGTCTTTTAGACCCCATTTGCAAAAAGCCATTTTTTCAGAGCACAGATAGAAAGGAGAGGTCAGGCAGCAGTGTCTTTGGCCACTTGTAAAGTTGCATGCCTTTAAAAAGAAAATAATACAGGAATCCAGGAAATTAATTCAGGAGAGGACTGAATTGAATTTTTAAGGGTAATACATAATCTGCAGAAATACGAATCTGCATTTCTCACACTGGCATCAGGGCTCTCAGGAAATCTGAGGCAGGGACATTACTGAGTCTGAACTACTATTTTTCCAGCTTTCTTCCTATTCACAGGCTCCATGGAGAACCACCCCCCCCACCCCCCCCCCCCCAGACTTTAAAGATTCAAGCAGACAGCTAAGACCAAAGCAGTTATCTCTTTTGAGTTGACCTGCATTAAGTGACCATATACCTGCTTCTAAAATAAAAAAAAAAATAAAAAAAAAATAAAAAAAATTGAGCTAAAATACATTAGCAAAAGGAAGGAATTTAAGGTAAAATATTTTATTTGTTTTTAAAACAGGATAAATGGTATAGGCAGGTCCTGTGACTAAGATAGCATATGGTATCTTGCCACTGAGGGAACCAAATCCAGAAAATGAATCCACATAGAGTACTGTACTCCTTCTTCCAGATTCAGTACAAGGAGGCAGGAACTGAAAACTGGTGACAACTGCTTTACAGACTAGATTTTACAAAGATTAATCCCATAAGACTGCCATGTGTTTTATTAGATTGTTTAATTGCATTCCTTTGAGCTCGTCTTTAATACAGATTCAATCACCGCAATGCTTGCCAGTGAAAGATCTTCCAGCACAATGCCTTGACTTTAGAGATCTCCATAATAAATGTTTCCCAAAAGTAGCTGATAGCATAATATTAGGAGATCAAATTCTTGGTATTGGAAACCTGGTGGTGAAAAGGGTAAGTCAGCCTTTGTTAGCACCTTGTATTAGCCTCTGTTACAGGTCACACTGCTCTTCCCATGGGAATCCAAGAAAAAAAACACTGCACATGGCCAATCACTAGCTTATTTGCAGACCAGCTTTCTTTTTACTATGCCTATCTTATTTCTCTGCCTACAGGTCCATCCCATTTATCCTCTGGCATTTTGAAAGTCCAGGAACCAAAATATCGTGGCTTGTGATCAGTGCACCTTAGTAATTTGATGTCATGTCTTGTTCACCATGTGGTTTTTATTTTCACCAAGAAGTTCTAGTGTACATCCTCTTTGTGAAGTTTTAATTTAGTCCTTTGTTGGACAAATCTCATGTGGTGATTAATGCAGGAAGAAAGACTGGGTAAAAGACAAATAATGTCTCAAATTCTTAGCCCTGCGTGAAGGTGCTAACTCTAAATGCAAATAGGAAAGGTAGATTGGGGGAGAGAAATAATACTGGCTTGCATACAGCTTTTCTTCAGAGATTAATAAATTCAGAACATTTTTAGATACAGGCTGAGTAGAGTATAATGCCGTATTTGTCCTCAGCTTTTATCACAACTGAGAAGAGTGAAAAATTGCCTCATCTGTAAGGGCTTGGAATATAATGAGCAAGAATGAGCTCTGCTGCCAGTCCTAATAGCTTTCCCTCTGAACAGATAGCTGCAGTGGGGGAGATGTCACTTCTTCCAGTAGTTACTGAGTAGAACTAGTAAACTACAAGACTGCCCCTGTACTTCAGCTGGCTAGCAAGAAATATAGACACCTTCCATAATATGCTGTAGAACATCAGTTACATGCATATAAATGTAGCCACAGATGCACATAAAGAAAGGCTACACATGCAAATGCATACAGAGTAGAGAGAAGAGGAGAGGAGAAGAGAAGAGANAGAGAAGAGAAGAGAAGAGAAGAGAAGAGAAGAGAAGAGAAGAGAAGAGAAGAGAAGAGAAGAGAAGAGAAGAGAAGAGAAGAGAAGAGAAGAGAAGAGAAGAGAAGAGAGGAGAAGAGAGGAGAAGAGAGGAGAAGAGAGGAGAAGAGAGGAGAAGAGAAGAGAAGAGAAGAGAAGAGAAGAGAAGAGAAGAGAAGAGAAGAGAAGAGAAGAGAAGAGAAGAGAAGAGAAGAGAAGAGAAGAGAAGAGAAGAGAAGAGAAGGCTAAAACTGATGTTGCCTATAAACTGTTGTGCTCTATCATTTTAAATACACGAATTAAAATTTTATTTAAACTAAACTTTGCAGAGTATCACCAAATTTACTTAAAATATCTCTTTATACTAATATATTAATATATGCATGTAAAATATGCATGTACCAAATATATATTCACATATGTACCATATATATATAATCACAAGTTCATTCTGAACAGTACTGAATAAGTTAAGTTCCTAAGAACACAGGTTTATTTAACCTCTAAACTTAAAGAGCAGTAGTATGTTTCTTTATGTACCACTAGATGGTGACTTGTGTAATAAGTTGTTGGCTTTTATCCTAAAGTAAATTTCTCTTTTTATTGGAATGAAACAGAATCCAAACATTACTATATCCGTTGTAAATAATTTACCTCTAAATATATTGCCATAAACATTCTTCTGGTTATAGGGTTCTAAGGCAAAGGCATGGAAAATTAAGGTGAACATGATCCCTGCTAGATCTATTTGGGATTTTTAGTCTTTGTACAATTCAAAACTTTTGTTTTCTTTTGTTTTGTTAGTAGGGGCTACAGGATGTCATGTACAAATGGTTAGGCTACAATTCATGTGTCTCCTGAGACAAAAAAACATGTGGTTACAATTATGTAATGCCATGTGCATCATCTTGTATAAACAGTAAGCTTTCACACATCAAGCAAAACTGTTTCCCCCCCATGTGTGTTGTGTTCCCACTCAGAGCAACCTCTCATTTTAGCTATCTGCTATTAAAAGGCTACTTCAGAATCATACTTGGCACCTTTCCCTACATAGCTGCAGCAATGAGATCGAACAAAAGCACTTTGTTTGGCAGCTGTAGTCTCGTTCTTCAGCTGGACAGGGGATCAGACTCTTATCAACAACAGGCTGTACCAAAAACCCATCCACTGCTTTCCTCCAGTGACACTTGTTGCTATTAATACTCTTCATCTGGCATAAATGACAAGAGCGTCAGATAAGTGGTGAAAGTTCATTGATGATTATGCACTGAGCAAGGAAAAGTAACATTTCTTTCTTTCTTGTTAATGCATCTTTGAGAATGGAAGTTATTTAGAACTGAATTTGTCTCTTTTGTACAACATCTTTTGCAATATTTCTTACAAAGAGGGCACCTGTCTCCAGTTGTTTTGTCCGGGCTGCCAATCTTTGTCAATAGCAATGCAAGTAACAACAACAGCAACAATAATAATAATAATTCATTGCAATAAGAGACAACTTTCTGTAATTTGGTTGTTATTTAGGAGACTGTGATATAGATACATTATGGCTTTCAAAGACAACTGAAGAGTGAGACTATCTTGAAGACCTTGGTTCCTGAAAATCACTCTTCTTTAGGGAGACTTAAAATCTGCAATCACAAATCGCTTTTGGGCCTATACAATGGATCCTCTTTCTGTAAGTGATTAATGAATAGTCTGCAATGGCTATTTCTGTGATTTGTAGCCCAGGAGTGTGACTATCCCCTTGTTTTACCCGTGCTATTCTGCTGGATGACTCTGCCATTGCAGGAGTCTTGTTCTCTTCACCAAATTGGATTTTCTTTTCTCATCAGGCAAACTTCAACCTGTGAACTAACATTTGTTTTCTGCAGCATTAACACAAACCAAAGTTATCTCGTGCAAAGGCAAAGCCAAATCAGATCTTGGCCGAATCAAAATGTGTCTGTAGAATCACAAAGGCATCTGAACCTCCTTCTGGCCTTCACCTACCTTCACTGTTGATTGATCTATTATAACAAAGCCTTGTGCATGGCTGGACTCCAGGCATTTTCTGGTACAAAGTTTATTAATGCTTTGCCAAGATGAAACATTTCTGAAACAAGATTAGCATCAGTATTTACAAGCAGAGGGTTAGCTCTAGAAATAGTTCAATCAAAAGATGTCAGAGCAGGCATCTATTCATGGGAAATTATTTGCAAGGGACACATTCTGCCTTCCTCAGTTGTGCTTAATGTTTTATTCCCAGCATCAGATTCACTTTCCAGTTTAAAGCTTAAATGAGGAAAATACATAATTGCTTCCTAGAGTACAGCTCTGTTTATTTTCTGCTACCTTTCTGCCTACAGAACTGCCTATTGATTTGTTGGCATGTGTATTTCTGTCCTAATGACTAATGACCAAGCCTTAAGCTGTGCCGAGCCTGGCAAAGCAGGTTGTGTCTGTGCCACACCGAAATGGACAAAAGAGGAAGGTTTTTTTCATGGAAAAACTCTGATAATGTCTTGCTAAGCAGAAACTGCTCTGGTGTCCAGCTGGTGGGGACAAAAGGGATGGAATGTGTCCTAGGAGATCTCAAGCTTTGAAGGCACACAGAATTTATGCTGACTTCATAAACTATTGGTCAAGACTATTTATGTGCCTTTGACTGTCCTAAATATGAGCATGGTTTTCAAATCTTGCTTTCTATCCTGGCAGAGTGTACTTTTGAGAGACACAAAAGTCCTTTATTTTGCATTCTGAGGAAACGACCACCAATCAAAAGTCCTTCATTTTGCATTCTGAGGAAACAACCACCAATATCCTGGCTTTCAGAATGGGTATACAGCCAGGCCTTGTGAATACAGTGTGGCTAATTTGCCGTGTCCTGCTGTGAGCCTAGTGACACGGTAACCTGTACCCATGATGCGACCAAAACTAGCCTCAGGCAGAGTGAACGTGTTTTGAAGAAAACACACAAAAAGCAACAAAATCAAAACCCAACCCCAACCAAAAGCAAGGAAAAATTGTGGATAAGAGCAAAGTGAGAAGAAAGTGGTGATTATTTCTTATCTGATTTGAAACAAGTGCTTTTACTAAAACCCTAATCTATATTCTACCTCTCTTTTTACGACAACTTGTCAGATGAATTTTAAAAAATTGCTCCCATTAAACTATTTTAGAGGTTTATAATTTAATCAAGGAATACATTCTAAATTTAGCTTGTTTTTACGAGCTGAAGCGATTTTAGGATTTGCTATGGCAAACAATCCATGAACATGCCTTGTAACTGGTATCAGCTGGAGAGTTAATCCTTACAGAAAATGTACATAACGTCAACCAGAGCTCCTGTGATTTCCTGCTTTCCTGTTGAATAAAGTATCTGGGAACAATGAATGCAATACATTGCCACTACTAATGCTGTAGCCTGTCCCTTTTTTTTAATTACTGCAATTAATCTTAATCTGTCTTTGTTTGGCAACAGCTAGGTTAGGAAGAATCAGCTGGATGGTATTCATAGAGACTGCTGTTTTGATCACTAAACTCACAGTCTTTTCTTTGGCAGACAAAAATATGCAGCATTTTATTGCAATCTGAGTATATGCTGTATGGTTCTCCAAAATACAATTGTCTATTACTAAGAGAGTGGGAAAAATATTTGCTACGAAGGATTTTTTTTTGTATACACAGTAGAAAAATGAAATTCAGTGTGTCTAGAACATTTTGCCCTGTTCTGTCTATAAAAATGACACAGCTGTGTTTCACATTGTATGAATCACTCACATAAGCATTTAATTCACTCATTGTAAATTGAGCTACATAAAGATGATGTAATAATTAGGTCTGAAACAGATGGAAGTCCTACTTTAGATAATAAACTCACTAAAATAGCATATGCTGTCTTCCTTCAATTCTATACATTTTAGTCTGTAAAGCTGCATTTTTGATCAGATGACAGTTGCTGAAAATAATAGAATAGACAAGGTTTACAGAAAAATTTCTGAGACAGAAGCTCTTCAGGTTTTTCAGTACCACATTTTTGTAGGCATTTTACCTCCGTGTACAGTCTCAGTTGTGATTCCAGGAAGTCAAGGAGTAGCAATCTCATGGAAACAAGCTTAAATTTTCCCCTTGAGTGTTAGTGAGTAGAATTTTACCCTATGTAGGCTGAAGGACTATGAGCTGCTATGGTCACATCTGGGCAAAGATCAGCCATATGGCTCATCTGGTCTTTATCTACCCTTGATTATGTGAAGAACAAGACTGTACATGTATAAAGAGGATGGAGCACACTGTTCAGATAGTCACACCTAGGGAAGCTCTCTATTGCAGGGAGACCTCCAGCATCCCTGTGAGAAGAAAAGGTTCTTTTCCTCTGTTTCCAGTGTTCAGTCTTATGAGAGACAAATTAAGTAAAGTTTTTACTGTTTTCAGCTCCTCTGGACACAATTAGAACTGCTATAGCAGAACTTTACCTGGGAGAAAACTGTAACCTAATGCAGCATTTTATAGAGCAGGCTCATGAGTGACCAGGTAAACACAGCTTCAGCAGGTTTCAGTGGCAGCTGTGGTAAGAAAATACCAGGTATGGTGATAAAGGCATCAGGTATTGTAAATGCTGCAGAATAAATTTGGTCATGGTACATTTGCAATTTCTATGTGTTATCCTAGGGATATAGAGTTAGCGTTGTGCTGGCATTGTATATCAGTGGCTAGTGTGCTCAAACCGTGGGATGTGAATGATTTTGTTTTCAGCGTGACTGGATGCCTGATCTCTGTTCCAAAAATATTTTAAGTAGTAAGAAACCACCTGGGCCTTTGGACCTTCTACATGTTGTCAGCATGGGAAAGACATGGACCTGTTGGAAAAAGTCCAGAGAGCCATTAAGATTATCAGAGGGCTGGAGCACCTTTCATGTGAAGACAAGCTGAGAGAGTTGGGGCTGTTCAGCCTGGAGAGGAAGCTCTGGAGAGACCTTACAGCAGCCTTCCAGTACGTAAAGGGGGCCTACAAGAAATTTGAGTGAAAAAGGTTTTAGCAGGGCCTGTTGCCATAGGACAAAGGGTAATGGTTTTAAGCTAAAGGAAGGTCAATTTTAGGTTAGATATAAAGAGGAAGTTTTTTTAAATAAGGGTGGTAAAACACTGAAACAGGATGCCCAGCGAGGTGGTGAATGCCTGGTCTCTGGAAACATTCAAGGTTAGGTTGGATGGGGCTCTGAACAGCCTGATCTACTGGAATATGTCCCTGTTCTTTACAGGAGGTTTGGACAAGATACCTTTAAAGGTCCCTTCCAAACTAAACCATTCAAAGATTCTGTGATTTTATGTCTGTCCTATTGGTGGCAAATTGTGTCTCTCAGTTCTGTTTGCTGTCAGGTGACTTTTCATATTTACACATTGTGCTGTTTACAGCCATCATAACACAATTCAGTCACGACTTGTGTTGTGGAAAACTGAAACGGTTGCATGGATTTGTTTGATAAACATGCCAGAGTCTGTAAAATCCATGGGCTACAGTTTTGAGTTGATGCACAATTTTGTGTTGGCTGGGTTAGGCAGGGTAAGGCTGAAGAAATCCCTCATTGGATCTAAAATTCCAGTTCCTTTGACAGGGGTCTCTCTGCTCTGAGGAGAGCAGTCATGTCTCAGACCATTGCTCAGACTCAATACGAACGAAGGAGATTAAAGAAAAAGTTAACATTAAAACCTCTTAATTAAACCAGTCTCAGAAGTGAAATTAATAAATAGATGCTTTCCTTTATTGTTATTTAAAAATAAAACTCTCAGGATGGCACACAGTATTGCATCTGACCCAAAAGGAGAGTTTGTTATGAGTGCCTGGAAAAGATGGAAAGGAAATAAGGAGATGAATTTTTCACAGAGCTGCTACAGATCCCAGCACTGGTATCTCTCTTACCGCTGGCTCACAAATAGGCATCTTCTGTTGAGACTGTTGCCTCCCATGGGCAGAAGAGCACGGACAGACTGTGGGACTTTGTACCATTTTAAGTTTGGGACTGGGAGTTATTTGTAAGAGGGGCTGAAATCAGACATCCAGGTCATCCCAAAGAAGTTTTCATACATCCTATATAAGTTTTCTGCTACATTTGTGATGCATGCTTTGTAGAAAAAAGTATTTTGTGTAAGTTTCAAAAAACAGTTTTCTCTATTCCTGCCCTTTATTTTCTTTCACCTGTCAGTCATTCTGCTAACTGCAGGCAGAGGCTTATTTAGCACACTGCAGAGATGTGTTCCTTTGTTTGGTTTACAGATTCTTCACCAAGAACTTGTTTGTTATTTGGCGTTATTAAACAGCTGATTTTGCAGGAGCACATTTGAGCCATGGATTGTTTGCCAGCAGTTTGTAATAAGCCGGAAAAGAGCAACAACATGTAATCAAATCCATTATGACTATATTAAGATTACAGTAGAGAAAGGAAATTAAACAAACAAAAGTATTGCAAAAGTACTGCTAAGAACAATGAAGATATCTGAGCAATGTTGTAAACACTTATTACTACTTACATAAGGTCCACATGTCTGTTTACTCTCAAGCCTGAGACTGAACAGACTTTCCTTTTAAGGCTGCCCTCAGATAAGGTCAACCTCTGTTAATATGGAATCATATTGAATAAAAATTTGTTTCTCAACACCTGACTTAGCAATACTGAAATTATTAAGTGGCAAAAGTCTTCCTTCAGTCTTGACAATTTTTATTATCGAACAGAAAACAGAAATGCAGGTGAGATGGTAAAATTGCAGTGAAATCTGTCAAACTTAGGAAAAATAAATATTTAATATAGATAAATTCAAAATTTTAAAACAAAATACTAATTACCATAGATAACAGAGAACCAGTATTTAAAATGCAGTAATGCAGATACACTCGTGAATGCAAATAACAGATAATAAAGTAGGCAGTGTCAGTTCAGACCTGAATGATCACCTCCTTCTTGATATGAGGATGGAAGAGAAGGCAGAAAAAGTGAATATGGACAGGACACTAGCAGAGAGGAGGCAGAGGTACCAGTCTCCACAGAATACAAATGGGAATAGTTTTTGTAAGTAAAATCAGTTTCCCAGTTCCCCCTTATATGACATTTGCTGTGGGAGAGGCGTTGGAGATGGCTGACAACACCAGCCATCTGTCCTGCACACCATGCTGCTGGCCAGCCCACGTACTGGCAGCAGCTCTTTCTTGCCAAAGTGCAAACATGAAGGGCAGCTGAAGCAACACGCAAGGTCCAACCAGCCAGAGAGGCATCCTGGCAACTGAAAAGAATGTTTTCAAGGGAGTGGTCTTGTGCAATAATTGCTATAAAAAAATCCATCTTTCTCTGCCAGCATCTTTTGATGAAAATTTTAATAGCTGATTGCTGATTATTTGGCCATAAAGTGGATTGAAACTTCGTTCTATCAGCTACTCTGCCATTAAGAACTGGCTTTCCTGTGATTGAATTTGTCTAGAAAAGAATAATTCACTGTGTTCTCAGAAGGAAGGATTGGATTTCAGTATTTTGCTAAAGAAGGCTGCTGAGGCAGAAAGAGAACAGAGATTAAAAAAAAAATATAGCATGCTGTGCAAATTATATGGTACTCCTTTCTTCTTTGCATAATTCAGTTCTCATCAGATTTTACCAGACAGGCTGCACTCAGTTTTCCTTTCAGAAGCTGATGATTAGAAATACCAGCTCTCCCCTATTTCCCTGCCACAGAGGAAACATCCATCTCCAAACAGAGCAAATGATTCCCTCAGAATGAAGACTTTGAGTAGCTGGAAGTCATTACTTCTTCCCCAGGTTTCCCCTCTGATCATTTTGTCATTTAGGCTTAGCATTGTGGCATTAAAACAGGAACTAGCTGCTGGAGGTACAGATAAATTAAGTTTATTGAGACAGAAGAGACAATCTCTTTTTGTCAGTGCATTTACACTGAAGCAAAGCTGGTGCAAAGTAGTCATGGATCTGTCCCGTTAGGACAGGTCTGGTCATATGGGGGAGGGGAGTAGGCATTTCTACCCCTTCTCTGCAGAGCATTCTGTTCTCATGTAACCAGACACTAAAAATTAGTTGGAGGGAAATTCTTGTTCTTCTTAGGCACAGCCCTCTTGATTACAGCCAGCATTACCCCTGCCTTCTGGGAATTAAGTCAGTGCCTTTGAAAATTAAATCACAGGGAGGGTTGCTAGTTTTGCAGCAGTTCAAGATCTGAAAAGCTTTTCAGGCTTCATAGAAAGAAAACCACTGAGCTGTTCTTCATATACAGAGAATGACATGATAGTGACATTTTTTTCAGGGCAAAACCTAAGAACAGAGAAGTGAGTTGCCTGCGAGAGGGGCTGAGGTAGCAAATTCTTCAAGGGAAAGGGAAGGTCTCATGGAACAGCAGTTGACCTCAAAGGGACGTGTAGGAATTTGGGGTATCTGCAACTCAAAGCTCTGCCTGACCACAAAAAGCCCAACACAGCGTAACTGTTGTCCAGTGTGTGCCTGAGCCATATTTTACATGTAGGTCTGACTCTATTCATCCATTAAGAAGTATCTTGGTGCAAGTCCCCTGTGCAGTTCAAAGATGCTGGGATAGGATGAATAAAGACTAGGATTGTGCCATCCCCTACCTCTGTATGATCAGGACAGGAGCAGCAGCCAAAGCTGCCATCCCTTATCCCATGCCATGGGAAGATAATTATCTGGTAGGGCACCTCTCTAGAGAGACCCAGCATTACAGGCTGCTAAGGCACAGAGACGAGGTAAAGACATTATGGGCACTGGAGATTGTGAGGCTTCTGCTCATGCACTAACCCATACTGCTGTGCTCTGTGACTCCTTTACTATGCATTCAGATAATGTTTGTATTCTTGATGATCTATAAATTACATTAAGAGCGAAGAGATAAAGCATACCATACAGGATCAGGCTGCTTAGGCATCTGTGCCAGTATCCTTCTCTAGGACCAGCAGCTCTGAAAACAAGGCTTAAAAACTCCGTAGCCCTGTCTCACAAAGATTTTGTTCAGCTCGAAGCTTAGCTGCATTTAGAGGCATTCAGAACTACTTTTTTTTCAAGGCAGGAAGAATTTTTGTGTAGCCTTTAAAAGTGCAACTAATTAATGCAGCATTTTTATGATGCAAATTAATTTGTACTTAGGTATGTTTGTGTATTTTGTTGTGAATACAAACCTACAGCATCCTCCTGCACATACTTAACCTCAACATAGACCCATACACATATATTTACAACATGCTCAGTTTCTTTTATAACTTAGTATGGAGATCTCTACCTCTCCATGGTATACCCTCTCTTCCTCTCTCTCATATCACTGCAATAAAAAGCCAAAATCCAGAGTAGTACAATAATGCTGTACAAACATTTGAAATGTGAAAAGAAGTGAGAGGAAAACAGCTTTGCTTACCCAAAACTGTGAGGGATAAAATGAAGTCTCATCAGCTCTGTGTAAAGAAACAGAGATTCAGGTCAGGTATAAACTTTTCCCAGTGCTAAAGCAGATCAAGTCGTGGAATTAACCACATGAAAAGATCACTGAATCACATCAAAGGAGGGATCATGGAGCTGGAGGCTGTGGAAATTGCACTGCATCAGAGTGCAGCTAAAAAGTAAGACTGTAAGCCAGTAACACTGGCTCAGCTGCCTAACCTTGCCACCTCCACCTGGGGGTCAGTTTTTATTTCATGCACAATTAAATGTGACTT
The DNA here is from genome assembly GCA_013399895.1 of Serilophus lunatus. Lineage (NCBI taxonomy): Eukaryota > Metazoa > Chordata > Aves > Passeriformes > Eurylaimidae > Serilophus > Serilophus lunatus. The sequence goes on from VXBA01003850.1 coordinate 130,154, forward strand.
TCTGCCTTATCTGCATGTAAAAAGCTTGTTGTGAAGTGCCTGGTGTCCCTAAAGTGAAGTCTCAGGTTATGGCTAAGCTTATCTCACCTCAAATGGATGAGAAGAGAGATGACTCTGCTCCAGCTCCCTGGATTGTGCACTTCTTGGGAGCCAAGGAGGACAAGGACAGCTCTTTTGTGGGCAGGGCTGGCTGGCATCAATGTAGGGAGGAGTAACAGCTGCTTCCCGCAGCTGCAGTAGCTGAGACATGAGACCAGCACAGTGGTCACATGGAGCTGTGCTCCATACCGCTGCTGCTCATGTTGACCACCAGTTAATGAGCTGGAGAGAGAAAATAGCAGAGGCAGGCAGAAAACAGCTGGCTTTGCATGGCTGTAAGCGCGTCAAGCACGAACACTGAATGGTCACTGCCATTTCCTGATGTTATATTGACCAGTCTACCAGGTGCCAGCAGCCAGTGCCAGTGGGATAAGGATTCTTGCTCGAACACCAGCAGTCAGACCTGCACTGGGTCAGGGAGCAGCTTTGTGTGCAAACTGATGGCACCACGTACCACTCATGTTTATGTATTATATGTTGTAACTCATGTTCCTCTCTTATTGTAATGCCCTTCAAATTATATTTTTCTGCTACATCTTTCTCTCTTCCATGACAGTCCCAATGACACTGTCAGGTGCTTATCATTGGGATCAAGGAAAAAATGGTCCTTGGTCATGATTACAGTATACAGTAGTCCTAACTGAGTTGTAGTGTGATGTCTTTTACTTGCCTGGCATTTTTTCAAGCAAATGCTGACTTTACTGTATCACAGAACCACAAAATCATAGAACTGGTCAAACTGGAAAGGACCAGAGTGGGATCATTTTGTCCAACCTCCCTGCTCAAGCAATTTTGTCATAGAGCACATGGTACAGGATTGTGTCCAGACAGTTCCTGAATATCTCCAGTGAGGAAGACTCCACAATCTCTCTGGGCAACCTCTCTGAAGCTTCATGGTCCCCTTTAATAGTGGATCAGGATGCAACAGAGTCGCTGCAACAGACTGTGTTTCACAGAGTAACTCTACACAGCCCTTTGGAATAGGAATTTAAAACGAAGTCTTGAACCACTATCAGCTGGCCACCTGCCAAAGGTAACTGAAGTTGTGTTAGGTTAATGGTTATAAAAGGTATAATTAATAGCAAAAGCACAGGAAAACGGACTACTTAAAACTTGTAAATAACTGAACTAGTTGTTTTAAGACTGATGGTAATTAGGTTTTTCCAAACTAATATCCCAAGTACTACAAACACTTTAGATGGAAGGTTTTAAGAACTTCTCTATTTTTTAAATCCATTAAGTGTTTTACTACAATGACAAGCAGTTTGAGTACACCTGAAATGGAGATTTGTAATGAAGGCAGTGGATTCCTAATCTGTTTCAGGTTGCTTCAGGCTTATTTTTGAGAGTCCCATCCATGTGTACATAGTAGATAAAGAGGGTATAGAAGGCTGAAATCTGTGGTTTATGTTTGTTGTATGCTATGTGCATCGCCAGGTGCTATCCCAATGCTTGTTGGTTTTGCTGGAGGTGGTCTCCTATGCTGGACACTTAGCAACTCCAATCCTAGAGAGATATCCCAGCTTGGCTTGCGTTGCATTTGCATGAACATTCATCATTATATCAAAAGAAGATAAATTGCTGGGAAGAAAATTATTTGAAAGGAGGTTCAGAATAGTTTTCTGAGAAGAAGGTTGTGCTAAAACCAAATACCTATTTATGTCCAGACATAGTGTGAGGATTATCACATAAGGAAAGTACAATATAATGCAGTTAAATGTGGATAACACGGCTCCACACCTCTACATGTCACTGTGAGAATTAGCTTCCTTTCCTCAATAAACTTTTCCCTGTTCTGGCAAGAGAGGGTCTGGTAGGCAGCTGCTGGCACTAAATGAATTGCACAAATATTGCCTACATCCCACTGCATGCAGAGACTTTCTATTTTCATATTATCAGTTTTTCAGTCCTATAAAGAAACACTTAAAAGCCCAAAGATGATTGACTTGCCATAGACAATCACAGCCTCACTTGGACATAGCTGCGTGCCTTTCATACCTTGTCCTAAGAGGAATCTCTCTTGCTAGTGAAGAGCAGAGCTGAGTCTGTCATTAATATTGTTTACTAGAATCATATGCTCTTCTCCTGCTAAAGAAAATCCAAAGCCACATAATCTACTGGAAAAGAATACTTTATATATTTATATACCTCTCATCAGACCATACTAATTATAGGCTGTTGCCTTCTGCTGAGGCTCAGAAAAAGCAGTATGCGCAAATATTCAAATGAAACAAGCATGCAGTATTTTGCATGGTTCTGTGGTTAAAAGGTTGTTTTTAAAAGCTGAAGCAAGCGTATGCTCTGTGTGTGAATATGGAAAGAAACAGTACATTGTAATTTCAGCTGCGAATCCAACCCAAAATCCCCAGTAAAAGTATTGCCTAAATGAAAAACCTCTATATACTATGCTTGGGAACACTTTCAGCACCTGTAGCTACAGATCTGCTCCTGCCAAGTTTGCCTGTGTTTGATGAGTAATTTACTTGTTCCCACCTCCTTGGAGACAGATTTGGAGGTCCAAAAAATTACAGGGACAAGCAGGCAATTAGGTAGCTAAATGCTGTAATTTACAATTGTATTTATTTAACCTACAATCTTATACTTACGGCTGAATGGATATTAGAAAGGGAGAATGTGGATTCACAGGCTGTTTAAAAGCATTGGGCGCATGGTGCTTGACTAGGTCCAAAATGATGTCAACAACTTTCCCTTAAGTTTCCCTTATATTTCTCGTTATCTTGCTTTGCATCAGCCCCTTGTGTGTCTTCCATTCTCATTAGACGTGAATTGAATCACTTTCCCTATTCCCTGCTACATGGTTGGTTTGTTTCTCCCACTCTCTAACCAAATCTCATCCTATGTTCTGCTCTAGAACGTAAGTTTGGTTAGGAAGCTACAGGTCAAAAAATTCAGATAATTCACGTACAAATACATTTGCACTAAAGGTTAGGCACTTGCATCATCCACTTTTCTAGCCTGGGGTGCTGGATAGCTAATATGTGCGGTAGCTAAATAGCAGCCTTATGTTTTTTAAAGGTTACATTGCTTTTAGCTTATCTGCATTATGCTGGCCATGGTGTTACTGGCATTTCATGACACCAGGGTTACCTTTATTCTGACAACAATACAGAAATACCCATAAGCTGCAACATGATTTAAATTCTGTAGTATTTCTATGCTTATGGCAGACTTAAATGAAAATTTAACTTCAGACAGAAAAGTAAACTTTTCTCGGGGTTGTGGTATAAGTATGAACTCTCTCCCCATTCCTTTCTGTGTATTCCAAATCATTTAGTTCAATCTGAAAAACTATCAGGCTGCCACATGAAACAATCACACGATTTTTATATCATATTTTAGGCCTTTTTTGTTGAACTGAAAGAAATCAATACAGAAGGTAGAACACTTCTTCAGTTGTAAACTAGAGGATAAATAAAACATACCCTCCCTGTGTGGAGCCAAATATTTCTTAGAGCCATTCAAATGGATAGAGATGGAAAAAACCCCTCAACACACCCTCTATACCCTCCCTTCTCAAGCACCAAATTAAAAAAAGGAAAGAGTAAGAAGGTAGGTGAGTTTTTGACCCTTTTCTGTGTCAAGGAGACGGGGGGAAGGAGAGGGGAAGAAAAAAAAGAAAAATAAAACAAAGGAAAACTGTTCTTTTGACTTTAAATTATATCTGGTTCAGTAACAATTTAAGGTGTTGGATCACTTATCAATGCACTTTGCTTCAAGCAAACACTTTGAGCCTTGTGTGAAAGGCGGTTGAAGGCCTGGTACATCTAATGTGTTGAAAATTTCTGTGCGCTAACTTTTAAACTAAGCTTCTTTTATCCGTGTGACATCTTCAGATTACACAAGTGGCACGCTGCAATCTGTAGGGTTCAGAAAAAGATTGCTGAAAGAGGACTTTCAGCCTCTTTCTTCCAGCTTCACAGATTACGGGTCATTTGAGAACCAATGGAGATGAAGCAGGGAAATTTGGCATTAATCTGTCAATACAGTAGTTTTGATGCTGTACAAAATCCCAGTGCAGATGATGAGAGCATTTCCTCCCCTGGAAGTCATCAAGGTTATTGGTAAAAAAACACTGAAGGACATTACTGAACAAGATGAAACATGTAGTAGTCAAACAAAATACAACTTTTTTTTTTTTTTGAGATGACAGAAGAAGTGAGATGCTAACATATTTTTAATTAAAATGGAATAGATTTAAAAATAAGCATTTGCCTTGTGTCAAGATTTGAAAGTGGGGCTGAGAAAGAGTAACTGAAATTAAACATGGGACTATAAGATTTGCACATTATTAGAGATGGGTCAGGTAGCTGGACCTGGAAAGAACTGATAGGAAATGTTGACTGATGCAGCAGTAGAGATTCTCCTGTGAGGTTTCTGGTGAGGTTTTCTGTGGGGTTTGTGCTGAACATACATCAGCATTATGCTTCTGCAGCCACAAAAGCAAATCAGATCCTGGGGTCTGTCCTAAGGGGCGTTACTAGCAGGCACAGAGACATGATCAACCCACTCTATTCAGTGAAGGACAGCATTTCAATATCTAAGGGAGGTTTATTTTGCTGAAGGATTGGGGGAAGGAATAGTGAGCATAAAGAAACACTCGGTCATGGCTGAACATAGAATAGACAAAAGGTTTTGGTTAGACCCCAAGAGAAGTGACTAAATATGTCTGTCTGATTGTGCCTATTCAGATATATAGAGAGAAGACGTGAGTGGTTCTTCTCATCCCTTAACCTATTGTCTGGTACCAACACAGTAAGGGGGATGCAGTCACCCCCTATAGTGTGCCAGGTTAACCAGGGACAAGCTTATGTCTATGCATTTAATGTTACTGGAAAGGTCTCTCCACTGGTATTAGGGAACAACTTACTTTTCATTTCAACCCTATCTATGAAGCTTGTTGCTTGGATATTACATAACAATATGACACCTTTATAAAAAGTGACTAGCTCTTTGTTTTCTGTTGAGAATACTTTATATCGTCAGAATAGCATAAGGAATATATTACCAGAAAGGGGAAGAAAAGGGCTCATGGATCTTCAAAATATAAGTGAATCATATTATCCCTCTTGGTAAATATACAATGGTTGATTCCTTGACAGGAAACATTAATTCCCCTTCTTTTCTGCATATTTTTCATGTTGAATGAGTAGGCAGGCTGTGAGAAGGGGTACTTGATCTGACATTACATGTTATTTATGACCTAAAATCTAAAAACAAAGAAGAGTGGGCAAGAGACAGAGCCTGAGAGCTGGCTTAGCAGCTGAATGTAGAGCTAAAAGCCAAGAAATCCTCAGTACTAATTGTACTGCCATTACTAATTTATGGAGTAGCCTTGGGCCCTGTCAAAACTTGGTAAGTGTTTTGAGGTGGAAGAGAGCTATGTGTTTCTATTAAGATGGCATAATGAGGCTTTTATTAGGGTAAAATTGGCTACTTCTCTGCTGAGATGGAATAACTATTATAGATGTGAATATATAAATACACTATTGAAACTGAAAAGAAAGCTCTTGGTCTCTCTGACCTGAAATCTTGACAATGGGCCATAGAACACTTTCAATAAGTATTACAATAGACATTGTATGTAGTTTTGTATGTGCCAATGTTACCATCAAAGGTAAATATACTTTAAATAATTTTAATTTATAATTCCTTCGGATTGAAAAGACTGTTTTCATTCTAGTGCAATTCATATAAACCAATATATATTCAAGACAAGTGGAAATTTGGCCATATTTCCTTCCCACAGAAGCATTAAGCCAACTTTGACATTTTGTGCATTTTTATTAAATCACTATGATCATTGCAGGCCAGTGCTTGCTCTGACAGATTTTTTAGCATGAAATTCAAAGGTAAATTATTTTAACGAATGTGCACAAAGATTAAAAGTGAATCCCTTCAGTGTTGGGACTGCATTGTCTGTTATCTCTGTTTTGAGTAAAACAGATGGTTCATATTGCAAGTGATGCATGAATAGGACTTCCTCAATATGATGCAAATGGATCTCTGAAAATGAATCTGGCAATGTACAAAGGAAAAGAGGCTGATATTAGTAGAAACTTCTTGGACAAACATCAGCAATGAATGTGTTCTTTGATTATGTTTCTCCATCTTTTAAAAAGCAGAGCATGTTCAGAAAAATTTATCAGAGAGAAAGATGTCCTTCCAGTGACAGATTGTTGCAAGTAGAATAAACCAGCTAAATGAGTCGGTGCCTGGTGCTGCTGCTGATTCCCATTGTCACCTTTGGCAATTTACTCAGTGTCTCTGGGTCAGCTGTTGTAACACAAGGGTCACGGTCTCCTATTGTTTGTCATCCTTCTGATGTATTCAAACTGTTAATGTTTGGGGCAGACATTTTTCCCCAGTGGTTGATATAACCACTGCATACTGCTATATTCCAGAAATTGGTAACTAGCAATAGTGTGATAGGAGAAATAGTTCCCTGAGCTAGAATGACCTTCCACATGCACTGGATTGTATGGAATAGATCTGTGACCTCTTATAACATAAAAAGCCATTTCATTTGAGCAGAGTTTCTCACCTCGCTCTGTTCGCAACAAATTATTTCCTTGAAATACATCATTACTACTTTAAGCAAATAAGAATTAGGTCTAAATTCATCTTTAACTTCCCAGTTGAGAACAGGACAATGGACTTTCAGTCTGTTCCTACAACTGTCAATATGTGTGTTTCAGTGGTTAAACTGAAAAACGATCCCAAGCTGGCAGTATCCTGACAAGATTTACATACTCTTTTCAGTTACTGATTTTTGAGGAAAACTCAGATTTAGGTCAACAAACCTGTATGCAAAAATGGGCTCTTAACCTTAATCATGGTATTAAAATTGCCCAACAGCCTTGTTTTAAAATGAATCACCCCAGTCTCTTGTCACTGGCTCCTCTTTTTTTCGTATGTTTTATTTCACTGGGTATCATAGAAAAAATAGAAAATCTATTTGGAAAATAAATGAATGAGTTATTTTTTTTGGCATTTGGGCCTGGTAGCCTAAAGGTTTTACAAATTTATGAAATTTCTAGGAGAGAGCTGCAACAGGTTGAGCTGAAGTATGGGAAAAGCATACCCATAAGAAATAAGAACCCCAAGCTTTTGCTTGTCCTTTTATTTGCACATCAGATTATCTTGCAGATTCTAATCACAAGGGTACATTTTCATGTGTTTATTGCATCTATTCCACATGCATCCCAATATGGTCAAGATTTGCTTTTTAACTGTTAAGTGCCATAATTGATTACCAATTAAGTCCTGAAAACCTCCCCTTTTCTCTATTCAAAATAGTGTATTGTGTTTGTCAAAGAACAGTAAAACCTCTCTCTTTGAACAATTTCCCATGGGCTTAATGAATTTCAGTCTTGTTTTCTCTGTGACTCTTGATTCTGAAGACATAGATGGAGAGCTGAAAGATGGACCCTAGAAGGAAGAATCTGAGAGACCCTGGTAAAGCAAAGTGATGTCCAGGATCATCATCTGGGAAGGACAGAGGAGGCTTGGGCAGGGCTGAGAAAGGAGTGTGACAGAACATGTGGGAAAATGAAGGTATGGAAATTTGAAGTTATGAGAAAAAACAGACATTTGAAATGCCATGAAAGCTTGCCTGGTTTTAGTTGTTGATCATCATACATCCTGTCCTCTCTGTGAACTTGCAGGGGTACATAATTCCTGTATTAATTACTTTTTTTTTGCATACTAGGCACTCTTGTGCATATGTGCTTCAGAGCTCACCAAACTGGAAGCTATGGCTGAGGTTTGCTCCTTTCTAATGGAGAAGTCTGATCATGAAGGGAGCTATCTGATCAACGTAGCGAGTGATGCAGGCAAACATTCAATATTCTGTGTGTGGAATCACATCAATTTTCACATCTAGAATGATTTCCCTGACTTTTCAGGGCTCTTTGGCCTAAATGCTCCATGAAGTCTGTGTATAACCAACAGTTGCTGCTTTTTTTCTGGAGTAAGAAGAGAATGTGCATTTTTGCATCCATTTGTGTGGCTTCTGGGACTTTTTCTGCTTTTAACATTCTGTGTCCTGAGTCTGCCTTTGGCGGCAGCCACAGCACTGAGAGGCCATGCCGGCAGAATAAATAACAAGGCAGTGCTGAGAAGCTTTCCTTGATACAAATTGCTGTAGGCTGGGAAGAGAGGGCATATTTTCTTAGCAAAGAAAAGGCCCCCATGGCTGCTGCTGTAAGAACCAGATCCATTATTGTTACTCTCTGTTCTGGGAAGGGACAGAAAAACTTTTTGATTTTCTTTTGTTTTGCTGTATAGTCTGCCACAGCAGTTGGCATTAGCAAAACCAGACCCGTTCTCATCTGTTCAGAATATCACTATTATTTCTGAATGCTGATTATTCAGGCAGACTATGAGGCAGAGCTGTGAGAGTTTCAAAAGCAGGGCAACAAATCATTGTACTGAAGTGGCAATGACAGGAAAAATGGAGGCAGGGTACAAAGAATCCACTTAAGGGACACGGAAAATCTGTGAAGAAAGAGGATTGCAGCTGAAAGACAGCAGTTAGATGAAAAAGAATTTACTCAGCACTTGCTAGGCTCCATCTGGAGTACTTTGTACAGCATTGCCCCCATCTTGAAATACAAGAAAGGCACCGATGACCCAGAACAAGTTCAGCCAAGGAGCTACAAGATGATCAGGGCAAGAACACTTGCCTTGTGAGGAGAGGCTGAGAGGAAGCTTCTTCTGTCGGGAGATAAAATGGTTTTGGAAGGACTTAACAGCAGATACCTGATGCATACAGGTACTGAAGAGATGGAGCCATATATATATATATATATATTTATATAATATATATATATATATATATTTAGGCATGGCAGGTGGATCATAGAGAGCTGGATTCCCACTAGGTTTAAGGGTCTTTTTCACTACAAGGTCAGTCAGGCATCAATGTGGCCTGTACAGAGAGGCTGTACAGTCAGTATCCCCACCAAGAGGCTTTTCAAGACCCAACTGGACAAATGCTCAAGCAACCTGGTCTGAGTTCAAAGTAGACCTTTCTTTCCACAAGGAGCTTGGACTAGGGATCTCCTGACCCTTCCCACCTGGGTTACTCTGTGATTCTGACTTCCAGACCCTTCCTCTCACTTAATGTAATGGCAACTCTGCACAGCTCACTACTTCTTAGTCATCACCCAAAACTCAGACACTATACTAACTTCTCATGTCAACAGGTTCCCTAGAATCCTTGTAATGCTTTGATTTTCTTAAGAGACAAACCTTGAAAAGTTGACTTTTTGTCTTCAGTATAGTCATGGCAGCTTAGGGCTGCAGGGACCATGAAGCAATGGTTTTAACTCACAAATTTTCCCTACTTGTGGCATGTTAAGGATGAAACCTCCTGCTCTTAAGCCATCAGTTCTCTTAAAGATTGTTTTTAGGTGCTCTACATGGCTCAGGTGAGCCAGCAAAGTCAAAGACGGGGATACCACGAGTAGCTTGAGATGCTATTTTCTTTCAGATCGTGACAGAGGAAATGTTAACCTGCTTTTCATGCTTTTTTATTTGCTGTTATTTTAAAGATATAATTGTTCTCTGCTTTAAACCTCCTAATGTAATACATTAGTAAATGTAGCTAGTGCTATGTAGCAGTGTTAAAGAGGGGTAAACAACAGCTATCAGTTAGAATTTAACACTATAGAAAAAACATATGAAGAAAGGTAAAAAACTTACAGAAAAAAGCATATGTCTGCCAGGTTTAGGATGAGAACTTCTTGAGCCATAGTGCAAGCAAATGAAATAATAAAAGACCACCTTTGCAAAGTGAAAATAGGACCATTAATAACTGCAACTGACAAAAGAGGAGTCAGTAGATTTTCTATTCTAATACTTCGAGAAAAGCAGGTTATCCACCTTACATGTTTTCCAGTTTACTGAAAAGCAAAGAAAATGTTACCTTCTCTTAAGAAGAATGTTTAGAAATCATGAAACCTGAGTAATTGCATCAAAATATACATCCAATTTTTCAATCTTTTGGTGATGGTACAGTAAAAAGGAAAAATGGATTAGTAAGGGCAACTACATTGCTATCTTAACATATATCCCACATGGAAAAACAAGATTTAATTAATAATGACATAAATAGAGATACAATGAATATCATTTCATGACAGTCAGTATGATGTTCTTAAAAAATAAATCCTGTCAAAACAGCCTGATTTTACTATGAATTATGTGTTTGGCTGATAAACTGTTGTGTAGACTTAAGAGATTTCTATGGTTTAATGTGAACTGCTTGCTGGCATAGGATAATCCGAGCTTTTAAAAAATGAGCATCTGCATGGCAAGGTTGCAAAAATGAGCAATTAGTGTCAATGAAACTTGGATAAGATTAATTTAGAACTTGCTAAATGGCAGATTGCAAAGCTGTTCCTAACACAAAATTTTGTCTAAATGAGTATGCTTCTAGTGGCATCCCATGGTGGTATGTACTAGAAACAATATTGACCAACCAATTTCATCAATGATCTGGAAATAAATGCTACATTCCTGTTGATTTAAAACAAATATGTGAATATCACATATGCTGTTGAACTAGAAATAATGATGAGGACATGGCAACTATATGAAATGGTGATTAGGTGTAGGACGTGTAATCAAATAAAGATTTTAATATGGCTGAGCTACATAGGAATAAACTGTAGGCTGCATTTGCAGCACTGGGGAAGCAGCAATGCCAAGAAGAGTCTCACAGTTACCACGGTGCAGGCAGAGTCCCACTGTGATGCTCTGGCAATACAAGGAAATGTAATGTCTGGCTACATAAACATGAGATAAACAACAGGAGCAGGAAAGTGATTTCACTGGAAATATTGCATGAAGTTCTGATGAAGGCATCTTGAAAAACATGTTGGAAAATGAAAATGTGCAGGGATGATTTGAAGCCTGATGAATTTGAAAAAAATCTGAGAGGATTTGATCTATTTATTGTGTAGTGGCTTGGTAACAGCTGAAGTAGGGAAAAAAAGGAAGATAGGGCTCAGTGAATCCTTAATCTAGTGAGAAGACTTCAGCAAGAAACAAGAACAGGAGTTATCAAGCTGAAATGTTGGAAGTAAGAAATGGTTGTAGTACATGAAGTTGAATTATTTCTTTTTAAGAGTGAGGTATGAAGCTTTGAAAGAAATTACAAAATGTTACGGTGAATATGTTTCTTCTTTCTATGTATCTTCATCGTCTTTGCCAAAAAGAAAATACTTTGAAAAATAAGTTTTAGTCAGACAGAGGTCACTTGGTGTGGTAGAAGAAAAATTCCTTAAGCAATAAGTTGATTAAATGGACAAGAGTCACTCTGAGACCTTCTCTCCCGTTACCCCTTAGATCCCTTGGAGATGTCCAATGGATGAGCTTGTGAGGGTGATTTTATGCTTGTGATTATGTTTCTGGTTTAAATGCCCATTGAGTTTACCCCTACTTATGGCTGGGGCTGGCTGTGCCCTAGCAACACTGGTCATACTCCTCCTTTTTTTTGGTATGCTGAATGCTGAAAGTTCTCCTCCAGGCAGGGAAGAAACACCAGGAAAATATTCTACAAAGAGAAACTTGTTTTCTGAAACTTGTAAGAAAGAAACAATTTCTGAAAGAAATATGAGCGACTGTTTTGTCCCTGAAAGGATCCCTTTCCATATTATTGAGGCTGGCCTTATTACAGCCACCTCCAGCTGGCAGAAAAGTTATGTATGTACTCAATAACAGCAAACATCAATGAAACGAGCCTTTAGAGCCCCTCACAGTGCTTGACTCACCTTTATTGATGCAGTGGGAAGCAAACTGCATTTCCAATAGCAGTCGCTCATGGACCTCAGGGCCACACAGAGGAAATGGCCTCTGACTGGGGACAGCAAATTTAAAGTGTTCCCAAGTGCCTAAAATAACCTCTCAAGCAGTCATGGTTACCAGAGGAAAGCAGAGCCAGCACTGCTACAGACATCACCCAGCTGAAGTGCACATTTGGAGTGGCACTTCATCTGCCTGAACAAAATGGGGATGGGAGTCACTTACATAAATGTAGGTCACCTGGGCTGTCTGGTGACCAGGGAGGTCAATATTGAATGGAGTCCAAAGTGTGATTCAGCTCACCCTAAACCAGAATTTAAATTAAGGCAGAGGTATTCTCCCTGGAAGTGTCTTCTCTCTCTGTTGGCTGCATAGGGAATTTTCTAAGTAGCTCATCTCCAGACTACTGTGCTGCAGATGTCTGTCTTCATTAACTTTTGAGGCCTTACAATCAACTCAATTTCTGCCAACTGTCAGCATTGGGAAAAGGTCCTCATGGACCACAGTCACATTTGTCGTGTACCATGAAAGGGAGCAGATTTGATTTCATTGTGTTCCACAAACATATTCATGCATATTCACACTGGCTGATGTACACTTACTGCAAGCAGAGCAGGGAGACAGTCCAGGCTCTGATCATCCAGTCTTTGTTAGCAGTTTTTGGACATCGCTTACAAATAAATGAAAGTGATTTCTAATGTTTTTTCCCTGCTCTTTACAAATGAGGATTGATCCAACATTGATATCAAAAACTGACAGGCTCATTCCACTTATTAACTGAGAGCAACCCAACAGTCAGTTTCAACTTTGTACCAGAGAATATGGTACAGAGTTTTCCTGTGTTTTCTGATTATAGACTGCATCCTAAAGGTAAGGTAAGGTTGTCACATTGCCAGAACAGTTTTACCAATGGCATTACCAGATGGCTGAAGGAGAAGCAATGGGTTGGGTCCTGTTGCAACTCAGTGCTAGGAGTTGAAAACAGTGTTACTGAAAAATTTGCACAGAGCTCCAGGACTTTTGCTGTGCTGTGAGATGCAGTACTATTTTTGAAAGCTATAAAACTAGTCAAGTGACTTGAAAATATCTCATCATGTCATTCACTGTGAAAAATATCCTCTCTGTCAGAGATGGACTGTATAACAGAGATGGAAGAAGTATAACAGAAGCCAAGATTAGTTGAAGATTCCTGGCATTTGTAGGAACTGCATAAAACTTTATTTGCATGACACTATTTCCTTGAAAATAGAACTGTAGTTACAACGTGATGGAAAAGGGGAGGAGAATTTACAGCTGACTAAAAGAGAATAATCTGATACCAAAAAACCCTGTGACTTGCAGATTTACACAGTTGAACAAATGAGAAACTGCCCAATAAGCCTCTTCAAATGACAATAGTGTTTGAAATGGGCTAACAAATGAGTTGCCATGTAAAAAATGGCACTGTAGGTAATGGCTTTTTGAGCAACTTCAAAAAAAAACCACAGACCACTGTGAATTTTTACATGAAAAATGACCTTAGATTCCTAATATAGAAATGACAAATGGCCTAAAATAAATATTTTTCTCTTTCCAATATACATCTTCTGTCTTTCATTGTGATTCTTGCTTTCATCTCTTGGCAAAGACCAAATTAAGAGTCAGTTGTACATATCCTTTTCTGTTGTCACATGCCACATAGGCAAGAAAATGCTGAGTGAGCATTGGACTTAAAAACATCTTCATCTTCAGAGACTAGACACAGAAGATGTGTGATGGAAAGTACCCAAGAGCATGCATTATTTCTATAGTGAAATAAAACTTGCAATAGTACTACTAGAGGGAAGCATCCTGTTGGTGGTATCAAATAAAATGGGACAAATATGTATGGCAAGTACAGCATGTCTCAACCCACGCTCTGTGAAGTGAAACCCAGTAAGCAGGCGATGGAGGGTACACATAGGCAAATCAGCAGTGATGTGCAGGATCTGTTCCAGTGGAAGTGGATACTGGACTGGGCTTTATTACATGCAAGTACAACTAATTAATCAAAACTGCACTAATGTGGACTGTGGAAATTGCTAATGCAACAGAGGCGCATGGCCTTGACCATTTGTGTTTATTCCCAAATGCATTTGCTGTAGTGAGATGCTGCTTGCACATCTCCAGTGCAAAGGTTTTACCTTTGCGCTGGGAGCTGTTTCACTTTAGTAAACCATTCACATTCCCAAAGCCCTGCTCCACGTGCTTTCCTCCTCTGCCATTTGCCCTCAGTGTTCTCTCTCCCCCAGTTTTTGCAGTATCATCGCTGTGAGATCTCCGGCATGATCATACCCAACATTATCCTGTCTGTCTTTTCTTCCTGACTGCCAGTCACAGGAAATTCTCATATGAAGGAGGATTTGTGAAGAGACTGTTGTCCCTATGTGTTGTCTCTGACTTGTTCCCTTTTTGCAGTTCCTGTCATAGCTCTTTGCTGCTCAATCTCAGTTCTCTGTTGAATTTAATCTGCATCTTTCCCCTGCTCCTTGGCTCAAGATACCTTCAAAACTGTTGCTCTGTGCAAAGCAAGGGAGACAATTCCATATTATTACTGCCTTTTAAAAGCAATATCTCTGTTTTCATAATGTTTTCTTTCTTAGGGGTTGGACTACATGAACTCCAGAGGTCTCTTCCAACACTAACAATATTGTGATTCTGCGATTCTTCCCTTTTAAGTCCCTCCTTCCTTCGCAATTAGAGATGGGCCCTTCATTTCTCAGCCCAGCTTTGACCCTGGGGCTTGGAAAAAACCAATATTTCTGTCACCTTTCCTTCAGTCAGCGAAGTCATCTGCTTTGATCTGGAAAATTTATGTTCTCTATCTTGTTCAGTAAATGCCTTTAACCTGACTGTATGCGTGTGTAACCTGACTGTATGCGTGTGTCCATTCCTGTCGAGGTAAGAGCTTGGAGGCAGCAGTCAGAGGAGACACAAATGTGCCTCCACATCTCTCTCTTTCCACCAAAAGGCTCAGTAAAGTCACATATTTTTATGCAGACCTACCCATTGCCCATGGTTTCTCTCAGGTCAACTGGATTGTTTGTCTAGTTCTTTCATTTAAAATCCATTTGTTTCATCAAAAGGTTTGTTGATGCGGGTCAAATAAGCCCCTTCAACACCTTCGTCAGACTATTTCTCATTGAAGATATGTCTTTTTTTCCTTCTAAAAAAGAGATGCTAAACATATATTTTCGTCTTATAATACTGCAGACCTTGCTTGGCAACCACATCCTCAGAGTCAGGGAAATTTCCCACTGTAGATGTGAGGGGACAACTACACTCCTCAAGGTAATCTGGCTCCCAGCCAAGGCATGACAATTCCCCTCCCAGCTGTGCTAAAATGAGGATTCATTCACTACAGGGAGCTGGGAGTTGAACAGCAAGGCCAAAAAACCTGCTTAGTGAGGTGCTCTGCGAACAAATTTATCCCTGCAAGAAAGTGGAGAAGATGGTGAAATGTGAAATGATCCTCACTGCTCCTATTAGGGATCACATTGTAGTTGGACTTTATTTTAGCTCTCTTCCTCTTTTTATGGCCATTTATTATTTATCTCACATCTTGGAAGAGGTCACTCTTGCTCATCACTCTCTGAACTTTCAGGTGGGCAAAGACTTCAGCTCATGCCTTTCCCTGCTTCGATTAGGTATGGTCCAATAAGTCTGACTAATGCTGGCAGACTCCCAAAGTTTAATTTGCTAGAAAATAAGACTAATGCCCATTATTTTATCCCCAAGGTACTCCAGAGGTATTTTATAAATCAGATTCCATTTCTCAGCTGATAAGGAGGAGGAAAGCCTCCTCATCTGCAAGAAGTGTGCCTGTTTGCTCCTGTGGCTACTTTGCATGGGAGCAGGCTGCTCTCTCTTTAAAATTCCTGTTAACAAAGAGGAAAGATTTTCCCGTACTTGTTTTTTACTCTCCTCTACATTCATAAGAGAGAACTGCACTATCAAATTGCAAGCATCTTGTTTCCTCATGTATGTACCCTTTCTTTAGTTGGAGCCGAGCTTCTCTACCCCTATCTAGAAAATTAGCTTTGAGTTTCTAGTGTTAGTAAGTGTGCCACACCTGCTACAGCATGGAGGACACAACTCAAGCTGGACTTAGAAGCGATTGCATTTTCTGATACCTTTAAACTGCATGACAAATGAGTAGCTTGTGTTGTAGTCCAACACTAGCTATGCCTTAGGAGGAAGTTTACCTTACTGTTCCTCCTTAGACTTAGTTCAGTATCTGGGGATCTTCAAAATCAAACATTCTGAACTTTTATGCAGAAAGGCACATATACTCTTTTTTTTTTTTTTTTGCCACAGAAGATTCTTCCCTACATATAAGCACAGAGCCCCTACTGAGCTGATTCCACAGAAAATGTAAGAAATGCCCAAATAATTTGAGTAAACAATGAAGAATGAGTAGCATAAGGCTAAGGAGCAATATGCCCACTCCCACCATACTTGCTATTGGTCCTTCACCTCTGTATCCTGGATTACCACACAATGAACCAACATGTCTTGCATGTGTTGCTCTTTATTTCTCTCAATTCAAATTGTTAGAGGCTCATAAACCCCTAGCATCAAATGACGACAGCCAGAGTTCATTGTCACTGGAGGGAGGATGGGAAAGCCTGTATCTTCCATGAAGGGACTCAGCTATAGTTCCAGCAATCATTCCTAGAATCTGTGTTGCTCCCCTGCTGCCTCTGTAGTGGTGTCACACCCCAAGGCTGCTTAACCTTCCCACACTGATGGCAAGCTCATCCTAACCATGGCATTAGAAAGGGTATCACAGGAATCTCTCAGTATCTGACAGTTTAATGCCAGAGATCCTTCTCTCTCCTTCCTTATATGGATCTTCATGACTCCTGCTAGTACTGACTTCATGGGGCTGGGACATCCTACCTTTCCGTGCAGTAATGCTGTCTTTGCAGGTGCAGTCTGCATCTGCTGCCCTTCCTTCATCTTACCAACACATATCTCCCACTCTTAAGCCAACCCCCAGTCCCAGGCTGAGAGACAGAGGAGAAGGGAGGACCAGGCCTACAAAATGTTTACCTGGGGTATCTCCCTAACAGCATCCTATTCATCTGAGCAACTTCTTGCAGCATTTCCCCATGGACAGTAGTTTTTAGTTGGCTTGTACGAACATAATTTTTTCAGTAAGTGAATTGGTTTTACCAAAGCAGAAGCGGTGGCAAATGAATGACATCTGTTAATCCCTATCCCTATATAATTCCCAATTGGCCAAAAAGACAGCAGGAAAGGGGGCAGGGCAACTGAACAATGCTTTAAAAAATGAAAGCTATCTTGAAACAGAACATTAGAATATAATTGAAAGCAGCTGCAGTTTTAGTTGAAAACCTATCCTGGGTAAAATATTAAAACAGCAGCTACACTTGTAATAAAATAAAGGCTTACAACAGTCCTAACTAAGAGTGAGATATTGCATATTACAGATCTGGTCCTATGCTGGCTTCTAAAGAAAGGTACCAGGGTCACTTGACAAGTGCTAAGTGATGTCATATCATGACATTACTATAAAACTCTATAACATAAAGTCTAAGCTTAACACTACAATAGCTGCAAAAAGATGACTGAAAATATTATAAATGAATGAATGAATGAATGAATGAATGAATGAATGAATGAATGAATGAATGAAAAGAGATTACAGTAAAACACATACTCCCCACCATCCTGATCTGCTGACAAAAATGTCTGAAACCCATGCACTGCGAAAAAAACCCTATGTCCTCTAAAACAAGGTAATAAGCTAGACAATTAAACTATGCAATGAAGACTCTGCATCCATATTTCAAGTGTTTTCATAACTGATGACAGATCCTTTCCTATCTGTGAGTGGTATAAGAAGGAATTCATTTTCTTTGGCTTTTTTTTGGCATATAGAAAATAAGGCAATAAAGCATAGATAATATGGTTAGCAAGTAACTTCTCTGAGTAGTCAATAGAACAGATCTTTAGTTCACATATATCATAATACCATCATTGCCTTTATATTAATTTAACATCTGCCTCAGTTTATTAATGATTCTGTTACTGTCCTTTCTTAATGGCCATTCAAACACATTCTAATGAAGAAATCCCCAAAAGAGTTGTCTTATATCAATGGACCAAAACACCTAACCACACAGTGGAAAGAAATATCAGTGCCATTCAAGGGCTCCAGAACAATGTGAGCAACTCAGCCTGGGATTTGTTTTCAAGAAAAATGAAGATTCATGGCATTGTTTAATTAATTTCTGCCAGGACATTGCTGCCCATTCTTATACCTCTAGTTTCTATGCATGAATGCCTCTGTCTACTAAATGAAATCCAGTACTAGTATTCAAAATCACTCCACAAAAGAGGGAGTGCTTAAATTAAATTAACCATCACTGAGCAAGCATGTGTCTCATCCTTTACTTGGATTCTTCTATTGATCATAACTATTTCTTTGTTTTGCTACTCTGTCAAAATATATTCTAAATATAAAATGCTGTGTTTGGTGTTGACAGATGAGGAATCAGGGGTGAAGAGTAGGAGTTGTCTTACTTCTCAGTCAGAAACTACTAGCTCAACATACTCTTGTCCATCTGACTGCCTTTCCTTGGACCCAAGAGTATTTCCTCCCACAGGCACTGAAACCTGTACATTTGGAAGCCATAGCAATAGGAATAAACTCTCTTATAGTTTCTTTGGGTACTGAAGCTTGCCTCAAAGGTCTACTTCTGTCTCTCCTGTTTATTACCTACTTAACTACTGGCTGTTCCTTGGCTCTCCTGTCCTTCAGTCCACTGGAAATTCATCTGCTCTTAATGAGGTGTCAAAAATGATTGATAATGCCTCAGTAATTGTCTCTGTCTGCTCTTTAAGAACATTCAGGTGAGACTATCTGTCCTTGCTCATATGTGAGCCTTTAGTTTGTCACCATCATTTTCTGCATTCTCATTCACCAACCCAAACAACTGCTTCCTTAATTCTTTTCTCACTTTCTCACCAACTGACTCGAAAGTACAGTTTCAAATGCAAAGCTACAAATTCTGTACTTGCACATATTTTGCTTGTGAAATCTCACTAAGTTCACTGGTAAGTGCAGGATAAAAATCAGAGCACACATTAGCCTCAGAGAAATGTTCTCTTGTATGCTTCAATCTATTGCTTCCAGTTAATATGTTTGGACCCCAAACTGGCTTTGATTCCTGTGCTTTCATCTGATGTACCAGTCTGACGGCCGAGTTTCTGTATCAGAAGACAGATTTTACCCTTTGATGGATTCAGTTTCACTCCTGAAGTCTTTTGGTTGAAGTCCATGCCCAAAGCAGATGATAAAGTCAGATTACAACCCAGGACCTTAATTTGGTGCAAATGGATGCTCTAGAGCACCTAATTTGTAATGAAATATAAAATTATTTGCTTTTGAGGTAGGTAGGGAAATTCTACCTATTTATTCAGATTATGGTGCCTTGGAAAGCATCATTAAACAAATTAAGACAGTGGCAAAGAGAATGGACGATAAAGCCTGTTTTCACTGAAAAATGAGTTTAAATAAATGTTGACAAACTTGTGGATTTTGTCTTCATAGGAAAGATTCTATTCATTTAGACAAACACAAATTAATTTCCTTAATTACCCTTTGGCTGTAGGTAAGAACCACATGGCTGTGTAAGTTTTTAAATGATTTTTCAGGAGTGTAACATAACTGAAAAATTTCAGGCATTGAAACCGAATAGCAAATGGTACACAAAATAATTTCAAAAGCATCAGGTGCAATTTTTAGAAACTTATTAGAATTCTTCCTATAGACTTTGGTGCACAAAAACATCCATCCAATATACAAAGCATATAGAGTGGGCTCTTCATCCTGCTATTAGAGAGGATGCTTCACTGAGCATATTTATTTGGTACTCCTCAAGTAGGTTCATCTCACTTAATCTTAGACATTTGAAGCGCTAACACTTATAATAATAAGTAATTCACTGAAGTCTCCCTCTAGTCAATGGAATAAGCAAGGCATGACCTATCTGTCACTTAGGCGTCACCTTCAGAAGAGGAGGAATTGTGCTCTAAAGCATCTCTTTTTCTCCCTCTTGGGAGATAACTCCATTTGGTCAAAGGATCCCTTCAGAGTCTTCCTCCTCGGCATTCCCTTGGATTTCATGAAAAATCTGGGCTAGTCATTTAGAGATAGGTTTCTCCACAGCCATTTTGCAAATCTGCTTAGGGTCAGAAGAGAGATTTGGACTAGAAGGTAATGGCAAAGTTTTTTGTTGCCTTTTGGAATAGAATTGCTTCCACTGGTATGAGATGGAATCATGGCTCCTAGCACCCTTGCTTCCATTCTAAAAGAGAATCACTACCACAGCATCTCCTGCTGTTTCTTCTGGCTCAAGCATAATGAAATGTGTGTAGTGTACCTAGATTTTAGCAAAGCCTTTGATACCATCTCCCATAGTAAACTGGTGAAACTGGTGGATTGTGGCTTAGACAGGTTTACTCTGTCCTGGGTTAAGAACTGACTGGATAACTGAGCTCAGAGAGTGGTGGTGAATGGTGGCACATCCAGTTGAAGGCTGATCACTAGTGAGGTTCTCCAGGGCTCAGTGTTGGGGCCAGTTTTGTTCAACATCTTTATTGATGATCTGGATGAGGGAGTGGAGTCCATCATTAGTAAGTTTGCAGATGACATCAAGCTTGGAAAAAGTGTCAATCTGTTAGAGGGTAGGAGGGCTCTGCAGAGAGACCTTGTCAGGCTGGACAGTTGGGCTGATTCCAATAGTATGAGGTTTAATAAATCTAAGTGCCAGGTTTTAAACCTCGGGCACAATAACCCCATGTAGAGCTATAGGCTGGGGTCGGTGTGGCTGGAGAATGGCCAGGTGGAGAGGGACTTGGGAGTGCTGGTTGATAGGAGATTGAACATGAGCCAGCAGTGTGCCCAGGTGGCCAAGAAAGCCAATGATATATTGGCCTATATCAGGAATANACCTTAAAGGAGGTTGTAGTCAGGCAGGGGTCGGTCTCTTCTCTCAGGTTCCCAGTGACAGGACAAGAGGACACAGTCTTAGGCTGTGACAGGGGAGGTTTAGACTGGATATTAGGAAAAACTTTTCCACAGAGAGAGTGATTTCCCTTCGGAATGGGCTGCCCAGGGGGATGGCGGAGTCACTGTGTGGCTGTGTGAGTCACTGGATGTGTTGAAGGAAAGGTTGGGTAGCATACTTAGTGACATGGTTTAGATGATGAGATGGTGTTGAGCAGGTTGATAAGTCAGGTAATAGGTTGGACTTGATGATCTCTGTGGTCTTTTCCAACCTTGTTAATTCTTTGTGCGTAATTCTGTGCGTGTGTGGACTAAAGTTTATTATATTGATCCTTCCCTTCTTCCTTTAAAGACCTTTTTTGCAGTTCTGATGGAGTGCTAGCAGTTTCACTGCCATCATTAAGTTCACTCACATCATACAGTAATTGGGTTTCCTGATTTGGAATATTCAACGTCCTCAATATTCTTTCAACATATCAGTCATGTTAATGTCCATGCCTAAATACGTCTTGTCTAGTCACTGGCACAGATCATTATGCGCCCTGCACTTCTGCTCTAGGCCAAGCCCTCTGCTATCCCAATCCAGTTACCTCCTGCACAGATGAATTTTGCAGCCATTCCAACTACTCAGTAGGTAAGCAGAGAAGATCTAGAGTAGCCATTGCTTCAATCCTTTTATGTCAGCTACAGAATAACCTGCACAAAGAAATCCAGCGTCTTCAAGTTTTTATTACTAGTTCTACACATTCTATCACTAATGCTGCTTCTACTTCTAACACTAACACTCTCACTAACAACTATTATGGATTACATAATACAAGCCTTTTTATAACATGGAATAGTTTACATTTTCCTAACCACAATTATGTAAGTTTTGTTACAGGGCATTTCAGATATCTCTAATAACTTACAGGATCTTTCAAAGAGACCTTAACCAATTGTAGAATGTTTATGTACCACCTTCTTCTCGGCCAATCTTGAAGGGACATGGTGTCCATATAATCTGTAACACCATAAGGTGCCTTCAGATTTAGTCCTCAGTCAATTATTCTTGAGAATGAGATGTCCATGAGCTGTTCCTCCAATGATGTTATTGTCCACACTGTGTCCACATGCTGTCCTTCTGATCTCTCCATTCTGTTCTGCTTCTTGTCCTGCTTCTTCCACCTGACATACACAGCTTGTTAAGCTTAGACATGCTGTAATACAGCTTTATGTCCTGCTACAATCTAGCCTTGGCATCAATGAGAATTTTCTATATACCACTTTTTCTCCCCAAACTGAAAGCACACTAAACTACCATTGCTGATAGGGAGAATGCCACCCTGAAAACAGTATCCTACTATGCACGTTACTCTGCATAAGCAGAGGGACCTGCCCAAAGTGATCTGCTTCCAGTTTGGTAATTTTTGTGATCAGAGTGATCACCGTAATCCATGATGGAAATATAAACACATATATACTTAGCATTGAAAAGGAGTGTTTAGAGTATTTTTCAACACACCTAGTGACCTTGACTTGTATACAGAAAAAACAGAATGCTTTATTCACATGAAGCTATGCCTGGAAACACATTCTTTCAGGCCAGACATTTTAAATACCACTTTTATGCACAAGTCGTGTAGCCTTTTTAATTTTTTGTTTGGTGTTTTTTTCCAAAGTCCATAAATTAAATTTACATTGAAACTTTAGCACTTTCTTTATTCCCTTTAGGTTTTGCTCTTGAAGCAGACAGCTTGGCAAGAGGTACATCCTTCCTTGTGTATTTTTAAGATATTTAGATAAATCTGAGTCTAAGCACAAAAAGCCAGTACAAGTTAAATCAGTGCTTCTTAGACCTTCAGAAAAGGCAACAGTGTTCTGGAGCATCTTAGTCATGAAGGCCAAACTGTTAGACCAAAGAAATTCCAAGCAGGAAGAAAAAATGTGCACATTCATAACAGCACAGTGAGTTCTCCCTCACACACCTTGTCCACTCAGCCTGAAGCAACTACAAACTACCTCATGGTTGGCACTGATCATAACACCCACACAATTATGGAAGGTTCCCTGCAGTACAGTAGCTAATGAGGTGCTGATAATGTACCACTCACTGAACTGGAGATTTCAGATTCTCCTCCACTGAGAATATCTCTGCAGGGAAGGTGCTTGCCCAGGGCACAGCTCTGACCCCTGCTTCTGGGTATCCCCTCAGCCTCAGTTCCTGGCACTTCCCAGGCTTAAGTGAATAATTACCCATACTTTTGAGGTGCAAACATAAAGCTTCCTCTTTGCTAATTGCAAATTATTTAGCTTTTGGCAGAATGTTGCTGGAAAAAGCAGCTTTGGAAGCGTTAGCAGTGGAGTAAATAGTGCTGAGAAGGCAAGCACATAACCCTGAAAAAATAGCATGTTATTCAACTATTGGACTGACTGATGTGTTGTTTAACTTCAGCACTTTCTTGCTTTAATTAAACATGTCCCTTTCCTTCTTTCATGAAGAGACTGTCAGCTAAGGAGCATAATGATTAAAATAAAAATTAATTATTCAGATTTGCTGAGGACAAAGAAAGATTTCTTTCTCACTCAATTTACAGTGAGTCAGTCTGCCAGGGCCAAGAATCAGCACTAAGTGAAACGAAACCCAAGTAGGTAATTAACCGCAGCAACAGCAATACCAGAGATGGGAGCTCAAAACACCATAAACATAAATGTTCTTCAGATGCTGTTTTTGTTCAGAGACATGGACTTTTTCTTTAGAAACTCATACTGTACTCACTACTTTTGCCACATAACTCACTCCAACCTTATTCTCAAGGCTTAACCTTAGATACACACCTTCACAATCAAAATTGTAATTTCATTACATTGTTCTTGAGAAACAGGCAATTAGATACAATGTTCCTAAGGTACCAAAATCAGAGCCATATTTGGGAAAAAGGCTTCATCTATCATTGTGTTAGGGTTTGGGTTTGGAGGGTGTCGGGTTTTGAGGGGAGGGGGTGGTCCTGGGGGGCTTGTGGGGGGTTATAACAGGGAGGGGAGAGTGTTTTGGGGTGGGTCATGTGCTTGGTTCCCTGTTCTGTTTTAAAACTGTGGTTTGTTAGAGGCTTAAAGCCAAGGTCTGAGAGATCTTCGGAGCCCTCCCCCAACCTCACTCACCACAGTTGCAATGGGGGACCGAGAGCTCAGCATCAGCAGGTCCGATGGTCGGTGGTGGGGACGTGGGCAGGTGGCGCGGCGCTGCCGTGCCCCCCCCTCCTTTCCCCAGCACAGCGGGTTCCCTCGGTCCCCTCCCCCTCTCCCCCCTCCGGCCCCATCAGGGCAGGGAGTAGTGCCTGGTCCTTCCCAGCGCCACTTTGCTGGCAAATGCGGCAGGCAGAATGGGGTGGTGGACGGAACCACGCTGTGAATGCCGCTGCCAAACCCTGGCATGCCCGCAGGCGGCGGCGGGGACACGGCCGCCTGGTGGGGCGATGCAGAAAGTGCGGTCCAGCTCCCAGCTTGCGGGCAGAGACATGCCGAGAATGCCGGCGTCGGACCCCAGCACAGCTGTGGTCGGCAGCGTGGGCACAGCGGCTGCTTATGGACAGCCCCGCTGTTCCGGGCGTTTCCCCCGTCAGGTCCCTGGGACAGTGGCAGGGGTCCCGCACTGGCGCCGCAGGCGGCCCTGAGGGTGACCTGCAGCCAGTAAAGATGGCGCCTCCAGGCCCTGAGCACGCGATTTTTGGCAGGAACTGCCATTTTGCCTGGAGTGAAGATCCCAAAAGAAGGAGGAGCCTGGCTCCTCGGGCCAATTAGAAGATGGCTTGGCCAGGAAGAAGACACCAATTCTCATGAGACTTGGAGGGCTTAAAGAAGCTGAACACAGAAGTCCTCAGTCTCTTCAGCTCCCTGTCGAGCTGGGGAGCAGCACGGCCCCTCTCCTCCCGGCTTCCAGACCCCGTGGATTGACTCCGCCCACCTTCATCGGCACCAGAGCCAAGCCAGCACAATCCCAAGTGAACGCTTCCCCAAGGGTCTCCCTGAGGTGGGGGTGCTTTTCACTTTTGTATTTTGCAGAGACTTTGAAGGCCGAGAGTGGTACCATCAGAGAGAGAGAGAGGCGGCTTCCCTTTTTTCCTTCCGCTGCTTTTCTTGGCCAGCCACTTGGCCTTTGAGAAGCAGTCTGGTTTTTTTGTTTTCTTTGCATAGCATTGTTGTTTTTTTCTATCTGTGTACTCTTTGTCTTGGCTCTCTTAAGGTTGTTTTGTTGTTTCTGGTAGAGCCCTAGACTAAACTGTTACCTGCTGTTAAAATTCTGTTCAGTCTTCCGTCATTGTTGTGCACGCTCCTAGTGAAAAAACAGTGTTCAAACCGCCACACATTGCTAAAATTTTATACCCACTACTTACTGTTTTGTTCCTGTTTTACTTGCTGTCCTTTATCAGGGCACTGGATGCACATTCATTGTGGGATCCAAGAAGTCATGTTAAGGCTGCCATAGCTCAAATTTCAGCTCAAAACCCACGGGAATGGCACTTTATAGGTGAAGTGATGCAGAATCAAAGACACATCACAAGAAACTGATAGCCTTATTTTGACCATGGTAAAATACAGACTGAATACTGATTTGGGGAAATCTTGGTGCTTGAAGAGCCTGAAATTGCCTAAACCATACTGCAGCCTATCCAGGTTTTTGATTGCACAGATCTCTGAGAAAAGCTGCTTTTTCTTATATTTAAGTTACTTTGTGCATATGAAGTTATCTCTATAAATTATATTGAAAATATATTCAAATCCAGCCACACTTCTGAGTAATTCTAATTTTACACTGACACAGATATACCAGTAGTGATTATTTTTGAGGATAAAGTATAAGAATTAAAGATAAAAATTACATTGCATAAATAAAGCTATGCGTGACATATCACAAATTAGATTAGAAAAGGTCAGACGATAATAAAGCCTGACCATAGGCCAAGACCTTCAAATATTCATTGAGCTATTAATTGAGTACTTCACACAGAAGAGCCTTGGCTCTTGGCCATTACATTTGACAGTACAAACTTGGTAACTCAAAGTGAGTGCACTTTGAGGGTCAGATGTCTGCTGCTTTGGTTCTCTTCTCACTTCTGTCACAAGCAGCCAATCTGACTGCAGACAGAGACCAGAACCACATTCATGGCTCTTCCCCATTTCTCCAACATTCGGCAATGCTTAGCTGGCAACCACCTTGTTAATCAAATTATTTCTGTCAACCCTTTTAAGAAATGCAGAAGCTGGAGATTAGGAAGAAAAAGCAGCCTTTTGTGTCCCTCATGATGGTAAGGATTCCTCCTAGGTTCAGGCATAACCCAGCTTTCCCGTAAATATTCTTTTAAACATGATTTGGCTCTCAACAAAGGTTGCCAATATAATTCTTGCACAGCATTCAGAGTAAGATAGGATCTTACCATTAATCACCTCATTTAAAAAGGAAAATACCCTCCTTATGTGCTTGAGGATTTTGCCTTCACTGTGGTTAACCTATAGGTCTCCTGCTAGCATTTTCTGCTCATTAGTTCTTTCAAGGGGATTATTGAATCCACACAGATATTGTGTAATCTAGGTTAAATCAGGAAATAGTATAATGAGAAGCAGTTACTTGGGGAAGGGAGGTCAAAAAAAGCAGCAACAGGAACTCAGAAAATATGAGGATATAAATAAAAGGACAGGTGCTATCTTCAGTCATGCAATGTGATTTCAACTCAGTAATTGACCTAAAAATAGAGGACGCTAAAAGAAAACATTCTGAAAAGCACAGTAGAGGCCCTAACCTCAGCTGGTGTAATTCACAGAAATGAGTACAGAAGTGAATCACTACAGCAGAATAATAAGAACTTCCATATTTATAGAAGAAGTGGCAAAAATAGCACTTGTCAAAAAACATTACTCAAAGCTAAAGAAAAATGCTTATCTAAGTAGACCACATTCTGTGAACAGAGCTGTGATTACTATATTATGATTACAGTAAAGGCAGGCGATGCATAGATTAGGTTAATTTTAAATGCAAGTTAAGCAAGAAACATTCGGTAACTATGATACAGATGGTAACAATCCCAAAAAAGAAGGGATCATGTTTATATTTTCCTCCATGGCAGTATTTTTGGAATGACAATGGCTAAGACAGAATAAATACTTAAGTGGATCATGCTCAGCTGGATATATATCTGATCACATTTCAAACTTTGTCAGTTTTGCCTTGGATATAATTATCTCAGACCCTGGAGAATTACCGAAGGAATATAACTTAACAGAGGCAACTGGTAATTTTAAAAGATGGGCATTCCCCATTGGTTTATGGACAAAAAAGATACCAAAGGCTAAGACTACCTCAGACAACACAAACCTGAATTTTAGCCTTCTTGCTTTGAAATGAGATACTAGATCTCCAAGTTTCCCTGTTTCAAAATAGCCTGATCAGCTCCTGAGCAATTTCATTGTAGAGAAACCTTGAGAGACAGATTAGGTGAGGAAATGCTACTTTCCTCATTGGTTAACTTTTTTTCACTTTGATAAAGTTGGAGAAATTCTCCTACAAGAGGAGTAAATAGGAGGAGAAACATGCTTTTTGCCTGGTATCCTGCAGGCCCAGAATATTGCTAAATCTATGCTTTAATCACTGACATTTTATGCAACCATCTATAATTAAAAACAGAGTTTTTACCCAAAATGTATCTTATGCAAGCAACATATGTTTTGTGCAACTGAGCTTAGCTGTTCTTATCCACCGAAGGAACAATTTCATTCCTGGAGAGCTGAGACCAGGCTGTCTCCTTACAATGCTGCTGTGCTTCAGGAAGCCAAACTCAGCATTACCTTTGCCAGGCTCATAAAGACTGTGATACCCCTGTTGTAAATTAGCGTAGCACAGTACTACACAGATTTAAACCTACAAAGACCGTGACTCCTGTGTAAGCAGGACTATTTGACTGCCAAGACTTCATGCAGCACCAGGAGAATTGCATCCAGAAGTGGTTTTCTCCCACGTTGGCTAAATACAAAGCCCTGTAGCAGAGCCAGCTCCCCAGATGCGTTGCTGGGTCATTTTACCCATTTCACACATTCATAGCTGAGCAGCCTTGTATGAACCATTTCAGAGTGGTGTACTTCAATAAAACAGAGTTATGATAAATGTCAGAAAATGCTCTTGTATCTGTTTCAATAAGGTTAAGGAATAATTCAATAGCACACAAATCATACTATTTAATTGAAACTTATAATAGCTTCAAAAATATGTTTATTAACAAAATAGAGTTCCAGCATTCCCAAAGATCAATGAAATCTAAATGAGTGTGTTATTTCTTTGAGAACTAGCACAGCCAGAAAGTATTATGGAAGTGTTATGGTTATTTTCTTTAAATGTAAACCAACAAATTATAAAACAGGTAAACCAACAGCTTTGATTCACTATAATAGTTTTGCAAGTGAATAGGTTAAAATGAAATAAAACTAATATACAAGGTTAAAAGAGAATTTTTCTGCAGAGTAGTAAAGTAAAAGACAGAGTTTTCTTCAAACAGAAGAATGACAACAACAACAAAAAGCAGGAAAATACCAACACTACTTGGAGCTGTTTGCAATTCATCAACAACTTCTCAAAAAAAAAGTCGATTTTTTTCTCATCATTTTGAACCAACTCTCCTCAAATGCATAGAAACCTCTTCTAAGAGCCAAAAAGAGAATTGACACTGACTTCAAATCTGCGCTGCAACACCGTGAAACAGTGCCATAGCATAATATAATAATAATCCTTCTTGTTCTCTTAATATTTTCTCTTTGGGTTGTTCTGTCCAGAAATTTTTTTCATTAGTTCCTTTTTGCATGAAATGCTGATCTGTTGCTGATCTGATCTGTGAACGCATTACCTTATCCTCCAACAAATGTGTCATCAGCTGTCAATGCAAAGCTCACAGGGTGGTGCCAAGTGCTACTAAGCAGGAAAATGTGTTCGTGGTTTGACTATTTCTATTTAATCACTTTAGAAATATCAGAAACCATGCAACTCATCACACACTGCGGCACCACTTCATTTTTATTACATCCTATTAATATAGACTTTGTTCAAGTATTTTCTAGAGTGAGCCTTTACATTAAATAATCTGCCTACTGTGCACAAGAGTCTTCTTGTTCCTTGCCAGAAAGTCTGACATGAACCTGGCATGAGAAATGTGCTTAGGATCGTGCAGTGGCACTGAAATGCTAAGGAAATCTCACTCTGGGTTTATACTTTCCCACAGAGACAGGGGTGTCTGAGGCTCTGCAGTAAAACAAATTGCAGACCACGTCCGCAGCAATGCAAGATGTGATTAGCAAATCTATCCAAACTTTAATAATAGGAAAACTCTTTCTGGCCATCTAGTGAAAATCATTACATTTGAAATTCCACTTACTGCATTTTTACCAGTTTGTGTGTTCTCCAGTTTGACAGAAAACTCTGTTTTACATATTGACAGTGGGCTAGAACAAGGTTATCTAGCAAGGTGGCCAGTGGAGTTGGGTCTGTTTTAAGATAGAATCATAAAATAAACAGTTGATTGGTAACCAGTGTTCTCCTCTACAGAGATCAGTATTGTTTGAATATTATTTGAGTATTATTTGTTTTCAGAAGTTGATAATACTGCATTCATTTAAACAGCAACAGCATTGTTTTAGCTGTCATAAGGCCTCTGGCAAGGTACATGGGAGAAGCTGACATGTTTTTGTAGCCAACTGACATAATTGGGAGGAAAAAAACAAGCAAGATTTTTTTTTAGTTTCTGCAACTTGCAAGATCTTGTCTGTTGGGTCATCCTGCTTTTCTCAGCTATATCCGCAAGTCTAAGAAAAGACAACACCTTTTCACTTTTATGTCAGGCACATTAAGCAAAGGAGAGCAAGTGTGAATGTGCTGAAAGACTTAAGAGAAATGTAAGATTTTTCAGAATTTAATTGAAAACCAACCAACCAGAAATGTATGTATGAACTTTATTGTTCTTTAATGGTAGATAGAGATGACCAGGAAAAGCATATTGCGTTCCTCTATATGTGAAATTTTGCCACTACTTTGCTCAATGGCATACCTGTCACCAGCAGTGGAACACCTTAGCAGATGTTCCCAACATCAACATATCTCAGGTGAGAAAAAACAGTTTAGACAGCTATGTGCATTAGGGGATCACATAAAACACAGTTTATCTCAATCTTAAAATTCTCACAGAATATATTTTTTTTCCTAGTCTGTTTTAAGGTTTTCTGTTGTTTCTCCAACTTCCAACCCCTTTTCCTAGGATAACTGGAAAGACAAGAAAGGAAGGTAAACTAAGAGACCATACCATGTAATAAGCCACATATCTCTGAGCAAACAAGCCATTCTGTTGTCAGCTACTTTTGAAGAGCTTGCAGATGCACAAATTGATCTTCATGCTGAATTTGATGAGCGAGGTGGAAGCACTTCAGTATGTCACGTATTTCTAATGCCAGACTTTCCCTGCCAAATGATTGATATATACTCCATTAGGATATGATGTCTGACACCAAGACCTTTAGTTGTAATGACTGGCTAAGCATTCGGATACTCTGAGCCCTTAATCCTCATTTGAGACACTGAAGTAAATGTCGTTTTCCCCTGGAGATAGTCTAAGAAAACAAGTATAAAAGCAATGTCCTCTCTTTAAAAGAAGTGGTCATTAGCAAGCTGCATGTGTTTTGAAGGAGCTCTTTGGGTTGTACTCTCACAACCCTGGAGCCTCTCTCACCACATGCACAAGAGATACAGTTAACACATAGCATGTGGAAAGCAGCACGCTCAAAACACGAAATTCCTTTTCCACTTCCTCCCATTATGGGAATTATGAATGGGTTAGACAAACTGTTTTGCAGAGTTTGGATTCGGATTTATCTGCAGAACACTCCTCAGCACTTAGACTCTACTGAGGTTTGTCATTGTTCTGTGTTGAAGCAGAGGACTGAATTTTGTCTTCAGTGACTGACAGAAAAGAAAAAATGAAAATGAAACAGGAAGAAACAGTTGTCGAAACATCCCCACACGTGGGAGTGATTTGGAAGATGATCTGCAAAAGCACCATACCAGCCCCATGCATGGTGGGGAAGGTTCAGGGCATGGAGGCAGGAGCAGTGCAAACTTTTGTTGATGACCAGGTTGACGCCTCACCAAGCTGGCTGAGCCCACACTTTGCCCTTGCTCTAGGTGGAGCTAGAAAGAGTAGCTCCTATCCATTTGATTCCCACCCCACTGGCAGAAGTATCTCCACAGACCCTCACTCAGCAACTGTGAGCACCACAGCTCAGCACAAGGAGGGGTCCCGAGCTTGGCTTCATTCTCCTAGGCTGCCCTGCACTTTTGAAATGAAGATTGTTTGTATTATTTTAAAGAAAGATGCTTGCTTTCTGGCTTTTACCTTCTTCCTAAAAAGGCATTTCTAAACTTAGGGTACTCATTAAGACAATGCTAAAGGGGCCTTGTTCTTTAAGATAGATTTTTAATCAACTTGACTTCCAAAACAATTTGAATAATCCAGCTCTAAGTCTCCTCATTAAAGCCAGATTTATAAACTCAATCAGACTTTTGCTTGAGGTTTTGCTAATTTGGTTTTAAGTATCTGGGTAGTCAGAGCTGGAACACACAACAGTTTGAACCTTTGGGGATATGAAAGAAATTTGAACCTGTACACTAAATATTCCTTCCATTGTAGCCGACCTAAGAGAACATGTATATATTGTTTGGAGCTTGTCTTCCCTGTTGATTTGGTGACTAAATTATGGCTGCTGGGTAAAGGACAGATGAAAAGAATAAAGCTGAAACCTTCTTGATTTTCTTTTACTTTTACTTTAGATATATTTGAAAGACCTTGAGCTTAGTCTTTCACACTTCCCAAGGCTTCATAAAGGACACATCAAGGATGTCTGAGTTCTTGCATGAAGAACCAAAATTGTTATTAAAGACTTTATGATCGCTTTTATCTGATGTTAATTAGCCGCTGAAAAAAAATTATACGCCAACAGTCTGAGGCTGCCCGACTTAAAAAAACCCCTTTCATTTCTCTTATTAACTTCATCTCATTTGGCTGTGGCAATTCACTACTTCGCTATTTCTCCAATCACCATAAAATTTTGCAGCCCTGGTAGGACTTCAATTTCGAAAGTGAAAACCAAAGAAAAGGAAAAAAAATAAAACTGAGCCATCTCTTTTCTGAACACCTTTCCAAGCATCTTCCATATCTCTTTTCCTTCACAGGTGACCTTCATCAAGGTATATTTATCTAAAAGTTGAACAACACTCTTGTATTTCATGTGGAGTTTCTCTACCTTTGTTGATATTAAGCATCCCAGCAGACATTTCTACTTAAAAATTATGAGGTCCTAGAAGAGGCTGACAGCAGGCAACAAGGGTTTACATTTATGGTACTTGAGTATATTTCATGGAATTATAGTGATAACAGTCCTGAGAAATTCTCATTTCCTTGACAGTGATAAGGATCTTAGGTAGAGACAGCAACTGTATCCAAAACATGAAATAAGCCTGCAAAACAAGGTTATTTTTAAATCCAAGATGCCTGCTTGCAAACTATTTCTCCATAAATTCCTTATAGAAGAAATGGACATAATATTAGCATTATAACCACTAAACGTAATAAACTTCTGGTTAAAAAGTACAGTTTTTAACTTACAACAAAGCCTGAGATTAATATTTTAAAAGTTGCTTAATTTTTAAAAATATTTTTAGGTGGTGGAGTTGCCTCCAAACTGAGAGAGAGGTATGTTGAGTCAACAAAGTATTCTTGTGTTTTAGCATGAAAGGTAGAGCATCTCACAAGTTCAGTTTTAGAAACTTGCTAAGCAGACCTTGTTCACTGGCAAACAATTTGTGTGAAAAAAAGTTCAAGGAAGATTTAGCTACATCAACATTGGTGGGAGGGTATGAAATTTGGAGAAAAATATCAGAAAATATAGTTCAGTGTATGTCATTTTGCACTCACAAGATACCACTCACCCTGCCATGTACATGTATGTATTATATTATATATACCTATATTTGTGTATTTGGATAGATCGATTGCTCCACTGTCCACTTTCCAGCGAATAAATACACAGCAAAACTAACATGGCCATAATAGGCCTTCTGAACACGCAGGCTTCTTGTTTCTTCTGCCTCCATGTGTTTGTGGTATACTAGCATGCACTTACCATAAGAAGGAGCAGGGAAACAAGTGTTCACCATTCCCTACTGCTTCCTAATTAGATTACAATTTCTCTTTCTTAGCTCTGCTTTACTGTCCTTGCAGCATGGCAATAACATTTGCAGTATGGTAACCTCACACTATGGCAATAACAACAATAATATTTTACCACATAATTCCAAGGAAAAAAACAAAAGTTGTATTTGACTTCACAAGCTTTGGGCTAAAAGCCAGGGCTGTTACTACTTTCAAGGTGGAAAAGAAGTTCATGTAGATGCTTCTTGTCCTTCTATGCGCTGATTAGAGAATATGATCTTTTCAAAATTCAGTGAAGATCATAATTAAAATTAGATTCTCTTAGTTATCTACTTAGCCCTTAATGGCTTAAGTCAATCCCGAATTAAACTTGTGCCACATCATCCCCTTTTTCGGTATCTTTTTCTCTGATAGGAATCTCTAGGCACAACTGAAATAAGAGCACCTTTAAACTAGTCTGGCTAAATATTCTCTCCAAATTACCATTATATCTTTCCCTCATGCTCAGTGAGGGTGCTGGCAGTTAAAAATACTTTCTGCAAGAGGACCTTCAATGGGATAAATGAGAACAGCTCCTTTGATTTCAACAGAATTGCATTAAACTACTGCAGGTAAGTGTCTGACCCTCTACAATTTTGATTTCATTCAAGAAGGCATTACAGCGGCGTAGGTTTTCTCCCAAATTACAATTTTTTAAAAAGATAAATAGACAAAGTAAATAGAAGCATGCAACGGATGATTTGATTATCTATAGACTGCTCCCTTCTTCACTGTGTCTTCCCTGTGTTTTGAAAGGGACATGCAGCTGGTTTAAACACCTTTCAGTAGGAAAGCAGAGCATGGACGTTATTTACAATCCGCGTCCTGAAAAGAAAAGTGTCTTTCTTCTTCAGCTCTTGATGAGGGCTGGGCAGGGAAGAGCCAAGTATCAGCTTGAAGATCCAAGTATTATCTTGAAGATCCAAGTATCAGCTTGACCCAAGCTCTGAGGTGGCAATATGACAATGGTGGATCAACCCAGCAGCCCACCAGAGGCTGGTGCTTTTTCTCCCCCTCCCCACTTGGTGGGAACCAGCCTCAAAGCAGCAGTAGCGCCAGCAATGAGATTCCTTCTCCCAGCTCAGGTCACCATGTCAGCGAGGTCTCACAGGCTGCAGGTGGCAAAGGAGAAACACTCTGGCCAGCCCAGGTGCAACTGGGGAACCGACCTACTCATCAGAAGCATAAGCATCCTAATACTCCTCGCTCCTAACTCAGCTTTGCCCTCAGATGGCCATTCCAGACCAGAGAGCAGCATCAGTGGTGTTATGGGATGTGAAAACCAAGTCATGGTGTCAGCAGAGGTTGTGGGAACTGAATGAAGGAATTCCCTCTGCATCCCCTTCTCCCTCCCCAGAAGCTGCCTGAATGAATGGGTATCTCCATGCATCCTCTCCAGGTAATCATCTTACCTCAGTGTTTCCTAACTCCTTCGTCCCTCTTTTCAGGGCTTCTCCCATATACAGATTCCCAGATTTCTGGGGTTTAGTGGCTTTTTCGGGCACTTGTGTAGCCCATTGCTTCAAATCAGGTCCTCCTTCATCCACCCCAGCTACTGTTTTCTTTCTGGAAGCACAAGGTGCAGATTCATATCACCCTTCACCCTGCCCCTCTGAATTATCTCTTTTCTTCAAAAGGAAATTAAATTTACATGCAGAAGTGCACAATGTCAGATAGACAAGTGAATAGTTTGTCACTGAAAGACATAAAGAGCCCCCCCAAGTGTAGCTGCCTGGAGAACAGTGTGTTTTGCTCAGAGGCAGGTGACCTGCGGTCAGGGATGTACCAAGAACTTGGCTGACTTCTTGCCCTGTGGAAGTGCCCTCAGACAAAAGCAACCTGGCAGGCTCTGACATGACACATAACATGCAGTAATTGTTTCTGCATTATGGCAGTGATAAGTAATTATTTAATTACACTGCTTTTATTTTTTACAGAAAAGTTTTCAGTGTTCAGCCAGTAAGAGAACAGAAAACAAAATAAACATGAGCCTCTCAGATGAATAGTGAATAGCACATGATCATAGATATAGCCATGATATATCAAGCACCTTCTGACCCTCTCCCACCCACTCCCAAACAAATCTGCAGACAGTTTCCCTGGGATACTAATGCTGCCCAAGCCCATCGTCTTTATATGCACTAACTCACAATGTCGAGCATGTAAATTCCCACTCTCCTACCAGCAAGACCTAGCTGAATCAAATGTTGCTGCACCCACACAAGTGCACACACACATGTATGGGAACAGAAAGCTGGAACAGCTGAGGTCTGTGTGTCATGAACCACTGTGGTTTTCTACAAGGGATGAGAACCAGTGTTTCAAACCAAGTTCATCACAAACAGCATCACCACGCCTGCTGTGAGGGTTGCCATCTGCTTGCTCTCCCCAAATTCAGCAAGCCCACACAGTGCAGGCATCTTCTCAGTTTGTGTGGAAAAGCTGGTTCTCCGTTGAGCTCAGTCCAGCACCTGCAGCAGAAGGAGCACACTCGTCAGACACCTGGTAAGTGTGCTCACATAACGTGAGCAGTCGTCACGCATACACCCCTACCAGCTACAACGAACTGCTGTACCTATATTCATCACCATGCTGTGTCAAAACAAATCTACTGGCAGCAGAAGGAAAAGCATTTCAACACTGATTAAAGACTAGCCTGCAGGATTTTCTAAATGTAAGGCCTGTTTAATCATTGCATTTCTGTGTGCTTTCAGGAAAAGCAACTCAGCTCCGAATGACTCACTGTTCTCAGCCCAAATCATTTTTTCTCTGTGCTAAGTACGGCATCTATTTACTCAGTCAGGAGCCAGGAGTGAAATGTGTGTCAGGTCTCCTCAGGTCCACAATTATGTACAGTTTTATTTTTAATTGAGGTGCTTTCCATGGAAGACCTTTCCTTCACACCCTCAGGACAGCTTGGAAATTCAGAGCTTATTCATCCCGCAACAACTTTCTGCTCACCTCCGCAGTGGCATTCACAGAGAACACAATGATGCAGAAACAAAATTGTAGAAAAATACTGAAATGCAAACATTTAAACAATAATGGTGGGTATTTTCCAGAAGCCCGCTGACTCCAGCAATTTTGTTATAAAGTAACTTCAGGGGTGATACTGTCTTAACCAGCAGTTACTACCAGAAGCTAGTAACACGCAGTCAACCCTGGGCAATATCTTTTTTTTCCACTGACAAAGCCTGTTCTCATATACACACCCTTAGAGATTCCAGAAGTCTATGTATAGCCAGCTATAAAAAGACACAATGTACCTTCTGTCACATCAGAAATAAAAATTTAAGGCAATTACCACTGCTACCTGCGACCAGCATAAGGAATGGGTTGTCACACATTGCCACTCACTACAGAGATGTGATGTCATCATTTAGAGGCTAAACACAAATTAACCCCCTCAGTACAAAAGCAATTGCCAGAATGGTCACACAGTTCACCCTGAATCTTAACACATTTATTGCAGAAATGCTGATCTCACTGAAGGCAATAGTTTTCGTATACAGTCTTAAAGTACATTCCTGGATTTGGGAAGGAGGTGCGCTAACAAAGAAAGCACAAATGGAAGTTCAGTCTGGAATTTTGGGTACATTATAACATGAGAACCCAAGATAGATATTGATTTTCTTTAATTAACTAAAAATATTTTCAGCATTTCAATTTGTATCTACTATCATGCAACTATAGTTTCATGGTTGCCACAGCTTTTCAAAAGAAATAGGTATTTCCAGGTACTGCAGAGTTTGTTGTTTGAAGGACTACCTTTGTCCCTTACTCAGCTTTTCTAAACAGATAGTATTTTTCTACTTCAGAATAAAATCAGTAAATTTCACTTTGTTCATTTATTGACCAGCGATTTTTTTTTTAAAAAAAAGCTTGGGCATACACATCATATCTCATTTACTTTGTAAAAATCTCAAATACATTAATCAGTTCACGAATCTTGCAAAAACCATGAGAAAAGACCAAATCTCTGCTGACCCATGCACATATCTCCCAGTGAGGTCCAACATTAACACCAATAGGAAAGAATCTTTGAAAAGTGAAAACAAGCTTGCTTGAAGATTCAATCTTAAGACCCATTATGTTTATTCAACTACAAATGTAATATTAAACACTAAAAGAATAAAGACAGGGGAAACAATTCTTATTTGAAGATAGCTGCTATGTGAAAATCCAACTGGCTTTGCTGATGTTTTTGCTTGTAGTCTGGAGAGTTTGATATCCCAAAACTAACTTGTGATATTCTGTAGAAAAAAAAGTCCCCTATGGTTTTAAAGGACAAGCTGTCTGGGATCCTGACCTGAGGTGTATCTGCTACTAGTGGCAACCAAGTCACTCCAGGAAGAAGAGGGTTCATAGATGTCATCCAAATAGTTGTTTCCCTCCTTCTACATATGGCCTAAAACAAAACAGCTGCCAGTGCTGAGGTGGGACTCTGAACAAACTGCTCTCAGGGTGGCATTTCCCATGTATGGCATTTCCCAAAGTTCTCATCTTTTGAGATTACACGAAGAAGGAGATAAAAGGTCTTGTGTTCTGTAAATAGAAATCAAGACGTGAGGCTTCTGAAATAGGATAGAAAAAAGGTGTGTTGGTTGCCCCATATACAGCCATATAAAGAATATAAAAGCCAGCATCTACTTGAGAAACTGAAATCTCTTTAGTATCACCTTAATTCAACAACAAGTCTTTGCCAATAAATTTAATTAACAGGGTATAGAGATATTGTCTAGAGAGCTTATTTGTTGCAGTCACAGGGTTTTTTCAGCTAACTTGATATGCCTCAGTATTCTCTGTGGCTAAGAACTCCATTTATAAGAGACTTTGCTGAAAAAAATGTTAATCTGGCTTAGGTACAGGAATAAAAAATTGGTAAGCCATCAAATGCAGCATTGAGCACAAAGCTAATCCTCAAAGGAAGAAACAAGAATAGGTTCTGATAGGGCTTTTTTCCTCTTTACTTTTTTGTCCAGCTTTGATGTCTGAACACAACCTGAAAGTTCTGGAGTCTGTTTTCCTTTTCCATTTTTTTTCTTGCTTTTATACATTAAAAACTTTCAGAGCACATCTGAAAGAGCATGGTTTTACAGACACAGCCATATGAAGAAAATGTATATTTTTCTGATGTATACATAATGTTTTTTTACAGATGAGTAGAGAGGCATATAAACAGACCTCAGTGCAGATGAGGTTTAGCTACTAGATTAAACTTCAATCTCCATTTAAATGGGAGTAATGTCAGGTCATATAGTACCCGTGTTAGGGCAGATGTGTTTAAAAAGACCTATTTTTTCAAATTCAGATGGAGCTACGAAGAAGTCTAGATATCACAAACTCTTTGATTATGATGCAGTGACTAATAATTGTGAAGGATGAAGATACCTAAGCACGCAGTTCAACACATGGACTCGTTTTGTTGGCTGTTCTGATTTTGTTTCTTCCCCACTCCCCTCCCTCAATGTCCAGTTTAATCTGCCATTAACAGGCTTTGGAGATTGCAGCAGGATGCACACAACGTGGTTTTTCAAACCTCAAAAGAGCACTAAGAATAATACAGATGTTTGATTTCCCAAATACTTAACTGCTTCTCCAGTTCCTTTACAGCAGGGAAAGCTTAAAACCGTCTCATTTTTCATTCTGGAGATTTTTTTGGAATTAACAGCTGTATTCAGACTCACAACCATCTAAAGAAATCCGTCCAAGGGCCATAACTATCTCCTAGGAGAAAAACAGACTTGCAATGCCAAGAACCTACTCATTAAGAAGTGCAGAAGAGAACAGATCCAGGGACACTAGCTGTACTTGCACTCTTTGGCTTTTAAAAACATGACTGTTCCTTATGACCTAGAAGGCATTACATCATCTACATAACTATTTTGCTTTCTAGAAAATGGTATTGCTTTCTGAGTCAGAAGGAAAACAAAAGGTTGTTCGCAAAAGCCCGCAATAGCTTTATATGGTAACCAATTGATATGAGTAAGGATCTCACAGAGGATGAGCTGTGCCAGTGTCACATTTTCTTCCACATCATGTGCAGCTGGTACTTGGACCCCGGAGCATTGCTAAAGGCTGAGGATGGAGGTGTATTTGGCTTAGGTGCAGCATGAATCATGGTTTTGAAGCGACAAATCAACATGTTTCATGACTAAACAAGGGAAATCAAAGCATCCAACGGAGTTCATGTTTCAGCTGTGTGCATGTAAATATATACATGTATCTGACAGAGTCATGCACAAGACTAACTGCAGGGAAATGTGAGTACATTTGAGAGATGTATGGATGACCTGCACACATACATACTCATGTATATACTGTCATGCAAAAAACACCTACTTCATATACTGCTGTAGTACAGCACGTATACACTGTGTTTAATGCTTGTTGGTTGGTTTCACTCCTCAGATTAACTGACTTTGGCAAAAACAAAATCAAAGCCTCCAGGGTATTTCTCTGTTGTAAGTGGCACTGTGAATTACTTACACTTTTGACAAGTCGTCACACCAGCTTTCATTTGAAGAAACAATGATGAAGGGATTTCCTTGTGAAAAACAAGTCTTTAGCCTTGTTTTAATGAAGAACCTGAAGGGAAATTCCCATCCTTTCTAAATGAACCACTAGGTGAGCTGTAGTAGTATCAATGGACCTTGGTATGTCAGGCAATATCTTTGAGTAACTTTCCCACAGACCCCAAGTGGAACATTGTCACTCCTTTACTTAACATGATCTTGGCACAACTCAGCACAGGACTCCCAAACCCTGTCCCAGCAGTTAGTACTGCAATTCACAGTGGGGTGATGCCAACATTTAAATGTGATTTTGCCTTTCCCAGACTTCATTTCTACTCCATGCATGTGAAACCTCCTGGTCTACACAACTAATGCCCTCTTCTGCCTCACAGGCTGGCTGCACGATTTGCATACTGCTGGATGTATGACAGCATCTGTACCATATAAATCAAGCCCATCTTCCCTTTTTCAACAGCCACAGCAGTACCTCAGAAAGATGGTTTCCTAGGGAAACCATCCCTGCTACCTGAGATGACCAGAGATTTCCATTGTAGAGAATTGTATCTTCACCACGTTAACATTGTTAACTGCTAACAACTTGACTTCCAAGAACTTGTGGAGTCTACCATTGAATATGTATTTTCTTCTCTATAACATCCTGTACTTTATCATTAAATGCATGCTATCTACAAAAAAAATAAATTAAAAAACCCCTGCAGAGCCTTCAGGGCTCGAGTAGACAGGGAAACAGACCTTGGAAAAAGGAAAGTATAAAATGAAAACTAAGGAGGATGTGTAATCAACAGTTTTCTATCCTTAGAAAATAAAATTTTTACTTAAGACAGGTGGTGGCAGGGACAGAAATATCAGACAGCAGATATTTTTTGGACAGACGGTGCCCTTTACAAGCATTAGCATCCTCTTAATTTGCCAAAACTCTTCATGGAAACAGCTAAGATGGTCGCAAGAAGTCAGGCAGGACTAAGCCTACAATAGTGGCATAAAAAGTTGACTCAATGAACATTAAAAAAAAATTTTTTTTTTCTGTTCTCTCACTTGCTTTGAAACAAATTTTAGCTAATTTTTTAACAACGTTTTGAAAGAAATAAGATAAACAAGCTTGTGCCCTCTAAAATATAAAAGTAAAACTGTAACAGAAAGAATGAATAATCTAATGAGAGATAAAACTCTGGAGGTTTTTTTAATGTTTTAAGGCTATCCTTTAACACTTGTTCTTGCAAAGCAGCATTTTATACATTTTTTTTTATCTACCCTTCTGTAATACTTATTCCAATGTCAGTTAAACTGGATCTACAGGGACCCAGAGACAAGCATCATTTTATTATGGTAGTAAAGAACAAAAGGAATATATTCTTGCAAATTTGTTCCTTTTGAAAACTTTAACTATGAAAAGAGAAAACCATCATGTTTTTAAAGACAGCAGACATTTAAAATATCCATTTCATATGCAACACTAACTGCACATAAGCTTTATATATTCCCAAATGTCTAGTTACAAAATCATACAAAAACATGTATTTCCTAACAACAGAATACGCCTAGCCTATTTATTCATTTATTTCCTTCATTTTTTTAAAAAAGGTTACACCCTAAAAAAAAAGTCACTTCTAATTATGAACAGATTATATACAGATATAAAACCCCCAGTTTTATTAGTTTGGATTTTTGTAATCATCACTAGTGGAGTACTAGTGGTACTCCAGTTTGAACAGTATATAAACTTGCTCTTGCCTTCTTGCTGTACTCCCCAGTGCTGAGGACACTTTTCATGAAGCTCATGCAAGGCAGTAACCAAGTGCAAGATGAAAACCCACCACATACCAACAACTTACCTCTTTCTGATGTCTTGAAATGCAGCTCCTTTGGGTTGACTCCTTCCCAGCCCTCCAAGGTCTTCACCAAGCATCAGTCCCTTACACTTGGAATCAGGGCACTCTGCTCTCCCCATACTGTGCTCCTTTCCCACCGTGGTGGGCAGCCCCCCCAAACAGGCTATCACTCACCAGCTTTTCACTCTGCACCCCTGGGTGAGAAGTGCCCTTTGGGCACCCTCCGCACCTGGACCTCTCACAGCCCTCTCACAGTGGAACTTCATAATTGTTTCACTGAAAAAACCAAGTGGGCTCTGGCACTGGACTGGATTCTGATCAATAAATTACTCTGCTTTACATGGTTCAAATTTAAGCTTTTATTTGGTTTTCAAATTAAAAAAATAAATTTCGTTATTAAATAGTGGGATGGGTCTAAACTAATGTTTACATATTAATTCACTTGCTTTAGGATACCATCAGAGAAATAATTAGAGTATACCACCCGGACAAAACTTTCTTTTAGAAAGCTCAACAGTGGCGTAATTCAGTTAAACAAGAAAAAAAACACCCCAAAAGTCTTAATGTTTACAATGACATTAGAAGTAAACCTCTGGTTTTAGCATCATCCAGTTCTAGTTTCCATCACAAAGGCAGTCATTGTATTCAGAATACTATACCACAGTGCTAATGTCATCAGCTTCATCTGGTTTCTTTTGCCTGCTTGGCAGGGATTTCAAGTACTCAAGGTGCCTCCTTGCATCCTCCTGATTCTGTCGGACGTAATAAACTACGTATGAGATCACCATGGTGAACCAGCCAAACATGGTGACCAGCATGGCGTAATCAGTAGTCTTTTTAGGAAGATTGCAGAGGTCAGCATCATTGGCAGCATTGAGGAATGGTCTCCCTGCGTGTTCATCCAGCACAGAGGTCTTGCAGATAACGTTGTTGGCTGTCTCGTGGTTGGAGGCCATGCTTCGCAACACCTGCTGCAGTGTGCAGTCACAGTGCCAGGGATTGTTTGCAATTCTGGCTCTGGCCTTTAAGTTGTTGAACGCGTTTTTGTGCACACTTTTAATCCGGTTGTCAGATAAATCCAGAGTCTGCAAGGTTTCTGCCACCCCTTTAAAGGCATGTTCGTCTATAAACTCAATCCCGTTTTTTGATAAATTGAGGACTCTCAGTTGGTGCAAGTCCTTAAAAATTTCGTTGGGGATAGATGTTATCTGATTGGAGTCCAAATAAAGTAAGACTGTTTCTGGAGGAAGATCTCTGGGTATTTCCTTGAGGTTTGCATTGCTACAGCTGACATTCAGACCTCCGGAGTGGGAACAGAGGCAGCCTTTTGGGCACATACTGGCAGAATGAAAGCACAGTATCATGAGGACAAAACTTTGTAAGAGCAGACACATGGAGAGGGAACGAGTTAACCACAGGTCTACCAAATGCATGCTGAGGTGTCAGCATAATCACACGACCATTTCTCATTCAGCCAACTGTGGTGTGAAAAGATTCGGCAAAGCTGAAATGTGGTTTCATTTTCTTCAGTGGGATTAGTAAAAACTGACTAGCATGTGGGCTTCCCCATGGTCAATACTCTTCTTAGAAGCATGCCTACAGAGAGGAAAGAAAGAAAAGTTTTTTATACCATAAACTCCAACTCTAACTTTGTTTTCAGA
Organism: Serilophus lunatus; assembly: GCA_013399895.1. Lineage (NCBI taxonomy): Eukaryota > Metazoa > Chordata > Aves > Passeriformes > Eurylaimidae > Serilophus > Serilophus lunatus. The sequence continues at coordinate 173,420 of VXBA01003850.1, forward strand.
AAAAAAAAAAAAAAAAAGAAAAAAGAAATAAAAAGATGTTAAAGTGAAATGTAACACTAAGTAAATGATCTATTACCTTGTGTAACTCCTACTAGCATTAATCTGAGTTTAGTGCATATATCCCCAGGTGATTTTTAAAAGGATAGACTACGCTTACTATAAATCGCACAGGTTTGGTCTTTAATACTTACTAGAGAATGCACTGGTTTGCTTTTATCACAGACTTTTCTAAAACAGCTATAAAACTATATTGCATTTGCTCTTGCTGAAGTAGAACATGCATTAATAGGAGCCAAGAGTTTTATCTCCCACTACGGTGACAGGTAAGTGAGGAATTTGTGGTAGCTAGTGTGATTTTATCTCAAAAAAATTTATGCTATTTTAAGTCCAAATCAAAATAGTTCAAGAAGGAAATATTTTTACTATATCAAGGAACAAAAATTAGGTAAACCAAACACTGCTGCAAGACACTGCATACATCCATCATCTCCTTGTTTGTCTCCCTCTCCTTTTCTGCCTTAGAATGCTAGACTTCCTGCACTTAGCAACACTTTTTGAGACTCACATTCATAATTTCTACTTCCAGTTTTCTTGAAAAGTTTGTTTTCATTTAAAGTAGAAAAAAAGAAATGGAATAATTGCCAAAAATTCGCATATCACCACCTCCAAACCAAATAAAACTCACGGAAACCTAAGTACAAGCCAAACACAAAAATATCTTATTTGTGGCACTTAATTTGCTAATAGGACATATGAAAAATATTGCTTCTGCTTCTCCCCTCTCAAGCTGACCTAAAAATTGTAAACATCCAGAAGCTTTTCCATTTTCTCCTTTAACTGGAACACAAATACAGAAGTCTGAAATGCTGATCTGTATGGTTTCAAACACAACCTTTTCCCCCACCCCTATTATGGTAAACTATGAATTTGTAATAACAACAGGTCAATTTGTTTTCATGTACATGCCCTCTGTCTCTGCAGCAGCTTGGATATTTGCAGCCCTTTGGGTTGTATTTACATACAAATGAATTATGTTTCTTTCCAAATCCACACCATACTCCACTGAAAAAGAAAATCCCTGCAGGGAGGGTATGTGTGATTTTACATGAAAAAGAAGAAATTGCATTGCAATCATTCTTTGCTTGCAGAACTGACATACCAACTGCAGTTTCTGGCACATTGCAGTAATACGGATCAGATGTTTCATGCAGAATTTCAAACCCATAGCTCAAGTATTATTTAATCCTTTTTGCCAAGGCTTAGTATTCAGTAACCTCACAGAAAAAAAACAAAACAACCAACTCAAACCCATCTTAATAGCACGTAGACTATGTGTGATTACTCCATGGATCAGGAATGGCAAAAGCTCAGCACATACGCACTGCAACTACTGTAGAGAGTAGCGTATCACCACGAACCCTCAACTTACCTGTTGGTCAAGTCAGAGATTGCCCAAGAACCTAAACAGAAAGTATACTTGGACTTCATAAAACTTCTACTCTAAAATTAGAAAGATTTTGAGCAATGAGAAATTGTGAAGTTAACCTTAGAAACATAAAAACTTTAAGAAGGGAAGTAAGCAGAGCATGAAAAGCTCCCTTTGAGGGGAGACAGGTGAGGTAGCACCTTCCAAGTCAACGGAGTCCTTTTGTTACCTCTGTGAAGGAAGCAGGTTTTATGTGGAAGAACCTCAATGCACTAGGTGCATCCTTTCCATTTCTCCCTTTGGCTCTTTGGTCACTGCAGTGCCTGGTCTTCAGAAGGGACAAAGATCTGCTACATAAGGAGATTAAGTTCCAGAAGTTGTTTTTTCCCAGTCTGCCCAAAAGCACTAAGTACTTGCTAAAATGTGCAGCCCATTTAGAAGCCAAACTGGAGCTGGCAGCTGCTCCCGCTGGCACTCCAAGCTGGCAATCTGCTTCTCCTTCCAGCAGCGGTTGTTGCAGTAGATGGCCTGTGCCCTGGAAAAACAGCCACGTTCTTTCTTTTCCCTTCATGTTTATGTGTCTCACTACTGTACTGCACCAGAAGAGCAGATGATTGGTCCACCTCATCACCAGAGAATGAGCACCGTCTCATCACCTAATTACTCACATGCAGTGGCTTCCCACCAATGACACTGGAGTCCTGCCACAGGAATAGACTGAGGTGAAAGAATAAAGACCTGAAGTAGTCTCAAATGCTTAATTTTGTAGGAGCATAAGAAAATCATAGTTGTCACCACTTGACAATTAAATATTATATTTGCTTCATTACAGGCTGAAAAAAGGCCCCTACCAACCCCAAATTAGGACATGGACCCTGCTCAGTCCTTCAAAGTGCAGATACGGCACTGTGGATCATGTGTCAAAGAGAGCCCAGGAGCCAAAGACGGTGTATCACAGAATCACAGAATCACTAGGTTGGAAGAGACCTCCAAGATCATCTAGTCCAACCCTTACCTTAGAACCTCAACTAGACTAGACTATGTCACCAAGTGCCACGTCCAGCCTTTTTTTAAACACATCCAGGGATGGTGACTCCACCACTTCCCCGGGCAGCCCATTCCACAACTTTATTACTCTTTCTGTGAAAAACTTCTTCCTAATATCTAACCTATACCTCCCTTGACGCAGCTTGAGACTGTGTCCTCTCGTTCTGTCAGTTGCTGCCTGGTGAAAGAGACCAACCGCCACCTGACTACAACTTCCTTTTAGGAAGTTGTAGAGAGCGATAAGGTCACCTCTGAGCCTCCTTTTCTCCAGGCTAAACAGTTCCAACTCCCTCAATCGTTCCTCATAGGGCTTGTGCTCCATACCCTCCACCAGCCTCGTTGCTCTCCTCTGGACACGCTCAATCATCTCCACGTCCTTCCTAAACTGAGGGGCCCAGAACTGGACACAGCACTCCAGGTGTGGTCTCACCAGTGCCGAGTACAGAGGCAGAATAACCTCCCTGCTCCTGCTGGCCACACCGTTCCTAATGCAGGCCAGGATGCCACTGGCCTTCTTGGCCACCAGAGCACACTGCTGGCTCATGTTAAGCTGGCTATCTATCAGCACCCCCAGGTCCCTTTCTACCTGGGCACTGTCCAGCCACTCTGCCCCCAGCTTATAAGGTTGCAGGGCGTAGAACATCTTCATCCCACTGAAGACAAATGAAACTATTTAATGTATTAATGTGTTTAGAGTGGAAGAAATAGGATCTTTACAGACTAAGCAGGAAAATGCTTAATGAAGCAATGCCTCTTCAAAAGACACAACTAAGTAAACAGATATAGAGGGGGGAAAAAACTGCCAATGTTTTAAGTTGTTAGAGAAAATACAAATATAAACCCATAATGAACAACCCAGTCAACAAAACTTAGCTGAAAAAGAACAAAGATCAGCAAATTCTCAGTAAATTAACCAGAAGAAACCCAATGGGACTGAGCATCAGCCAGGGTAAACACAGCTTTGTTTGCTTCCATAATCATAATCCCAATGGTATCTGAGGTTTCAACAAAAAACTTACAGCAAGAACTTTCTTTACTGCTTGCCACTGCAAGAAGAGAAAACTAGGATCTCCACATTTCTAATAACAATTTTTGGCTTCCTGAACATCTATCTGACTTCCTCTGCTTGGAACACAGTAAATAAAGAAGGTATCAAAGTTGGAACAAACACCAGACATATATACCAGACAGAAACACTAAGGACTACAGAGAAAGGGATGGAAGACACAGAATTAAAATAAATATATTAATTAATTATAAATCTGGAAATAAAGAAAAAATAAAACTAAATTAAAAAGTGAATGCAGGCACAAGGAAATGACAACAATACCATGAGCACTGGTAGCAGCATGGTATAAAATGTCTTTTTTGTGTACATTTCTAAAATACAAGTACAAACATAGAAAACCTAACACAGAAGTCAAATATTGCAGGGCAATAAAACTGCAGACAGAAGATTGCACAGAAGAGCTCTTTATAGTCTTGCAATTTAAACACGTTTTCAAGCTTTCTTCTTCTAATGCTCCCCCAAGACAATTCACTCAGTACACATATCCAGAAGCATAAGAAAATGTACAAATGTGGAAATCCTCAGGGGAAGCATATCACTTTTAATACATAGTGAGATTTCTACTGAGCTTCAGGTGTCAGGTACCTGCAAACATTTGTCTTTGTGGCAAAAAAGGTGCAGAGACTGTATCTTAGCATCTGAATGCAGTATTACTAAATCACCTGTTTGATTAGTAACTTCTCCCTACAATAAACTAGTGATGTAAAGAAGCATTAGTGCCTCCAGCATGGAAAAAGGGCCCACAGACTTAGCCAAGTCATACCGAAAGTCCAGAACAGGACTGCCTGCAATATTAATTTATAGTTTGTCTTCAGAGGAAGACACAGAATAGGAAATTCTATAACTATCACACAGAACAGCCTAAAAATTACCCAGAAACTTTCTGTTGTTTAGAACAATACTAAGACAACAAAAGATGTATTAAAATAGAATCAATCATATACATATAGTTAAAGATATCTGACTAGGGGAAGGGGTTTCTACTATGGGGTTTCCAGAGACTTTCAGAGTCCATATGGCAGCTTTGGTCATCATGCAAGTGCTCACACATGTGTAAGTAGTTCTTCACTGGCCCCCCCTCCACTCATTACCAGCCTTCATAAAAAGTGAGAGTGGAGCAGCTGTCAGACCCTTTCACTTGAGGACCAGCCACTGCTCCAAGAGGACTCCAAAGCACAGACTAAAATCACCCTTAAGAGGGTCTGTAGAACGGGATCACACATGTACATGCCAATGTAAGGCCGCCCCCGACTCATACAGAGCATCATCGTTTGTCTTGCCTGTGGTCAAACACCAATGGGAAGAATAAACAGCAGCTCTCTGCTGTCAGTACCACACTGGCCTTCACCAGATCAAAGGCTGAAAGGACCCCTAAGTGACAAGAGATGGGGGAAAAATTTTAATGTTTGATGTTATAATTATTGAACAAGCAAAAATAGGAAAATGGAGAAAGATAGCCTAAAAACCATAAGACTACAAGCACAGGCATTGTGCAGAACAAACCCTTCTAGAAATAAATCTGAATAAATGTTGCAAGTATTTTAGAAGGTCCTCTTTCCTTGGGTGCAATGTCATGGCATGCTGAGGAAAAATAGACTGAAGGTGCTCCAGCCTCAAGCTGCAGCTAAAGCATGGTCTCCTTTTTAGTACAGTGTCCATCAGGAGACATGCCTCAACCCATCACATTCCTCTCCCTACCCCTGCAGTGTTCTCTCTCTTTTCCCTCTTTCCACTCCAGGATCACAGTTATTTGACAGATAACTGATCAGGTCAGTCAGCTTCATCTATCCCCTCAAAGCCCAGCCCCAACAACAGGACAGTGCAACTCTGCCAACAAGCAGAGCACAATCCCAGCTGTACAAGAAATTTTTACGTCCCAGGTTTGGTTCAGAGATCGCATGGGACTACAAAGCCATGACACACAACAAGTTGCAAAAAACACATAGGCAGAAGTATGTAATGTGTCCAGCAGAAGAACAGGAACTGCAGCAGTGCCCCAAATCACATCTGATACTAAAGGCAACTGCAGTAGCACTGAAATCTTGGGGGAGCTGCAAAGGCACAAGAACAAAGCAAGGTTCTGGAATCAAGTCTGAGGAAACAGTATGAAAGTGAGAGCATAGCTGGCACCCATTCATAGAACTTTATGTGGCTTCTAAGGTCAGAAAATCTGGCTACAAATAGTTTTCACTGCTGTTATCTTATGTCAAGTGGTCTTTCCATCTCATGCATGATCACTTGTGCAGATCCCAAAAGACAAATTATGCCTTCACTGGCACTCGACCAACTACACCATCCTCTTGCATGTGCAAGAAGAGCTGCACAGCACATGTCTCACAGTGAAGGAAATGTAGTGATAGCAACTCTATTTTCCCTATCAAAAATGTAAGGAACTAGAATAATGTCTCCTCTTCAAAGCTGGATCCCCTGATGAAAAAGATTGTATCTGTTACTCCAGCAATGTCAGATGCTCAGCGTCTGCATACACAGTTTGTACTCAAGGTTACTGAAGGAACCATTTCTTGTTACTGTAGTTTATGTGCTCAAATGAGCAGGCAAGATTGAAAGAGGCAAAAGGAAGAAGCCAACAAATCAACCACAGGGGGTGGGCTGTTGGCTGCATCACGACCGTACTCAATCTGTCTGGTCTGTCACTTTTCAACCACCAGAAAAATTGGAAAAAATTATGTACAACTCAGCTTCCCAAGAATGGGGATTACAGGGACTGGTGCACAATTCACATACCCAGGCTTACCATGCTTCTGATGATGTACAGCTGTAAAATTCAAATTACCTGCTACTATATTTAGGCACAGTACTCAGAGAAGCCCTCTTTCGTAAATGGATGTCAAAAGTAGCACCCCTGAGCTCCACACTTCTTGGGATCGCAGAGTCCGCAACAAACATCGCTGTTTCCTCAGTTAATACCTAAGAAATCCCTGTGAACTGCTGGCCTTCCATATCAGGGATGCAGTGTACATGTCAAGGTATCTCCTGTCCTCCTCATGTACAGCCCGCACAACTCACATACTAATCTACAGACTACTCCTATTTGTATGGGCAGCAATACTGCCTTCAAAGGAAACACTGAGCTCCTAGTAAGCCTTCAAGAGATGTCTGAAAAAACAGGTCAACATTTCATGCCTGGTCTAAGTCCTACTCCTCAAAGTAACAACCTTCTTATGTACCAGCATCGGAAGTTTGATATAGAATTAGAAATGTCCGGGAAATAAGACTCCTACAGGGCTCTTTTTTTTAAACATCCTTTAAGGCAAACTTGCAATTTGAATACATGTTAAAATGTTATAACTAAAAATCCATTAAAAGGGAACACTGTAAAAAGATCATTGTTTTATCTGACTTCCAGAAAGTTACTGAGATATTTTAGTTTTGGAAGAGCTGACATTATTGTAACTTTTTTCCTTCTTTAAGACATTGACTGTATTTGTTTATAGAGAAGACGCTAATTGATAAATCTAGTTTTCTATTCTCTATTAAACAGGTCTTAACTTTGCCATATTGAATATTTTTCGTTTACATCAGGTTTAGCAAAGTACTCACTCAAATAGAAAATATTCCTGTGGCATTACATGAAAAAGTGCACTACCGATTTGTTCGGGTTTTGTCAAGCTGCACACGGCAGATGGAAGACAGGAACAGGAAAGACCAAAAAAGGACGGAGAGCTCGGAAACACCACATACAGAGACTGGTTTGTACAATGTGTCCTTCTGTGACTGGCTGAAGACAAGGCTGATAGAAGAACCTCTGATCAGTGGTAGAAGCCTTCTTGAAACATCCTATGACTGTTAGAGACCCTTTGAAATATCCTACAGTAAAGGCTACAGTTATCCAAATGCGGTTAGAGAAACAAACTATTTTAGAGTATAAAACTAGCTTTGTAATACCACTAAAATGATTCTCCTTGTGCACAACATGATTTTATGACATGCTCATTGGAGGCTGACATGTTCATTGTGACTGGCTGCTATATACTCCCTCTTTTTAATACATGGTTTTCCTTGAGTTCTGCCTCCTGTAATGCCAGTCTGCTTGTTACAAAACACCCTCCCTCTGCCCCCGCCTTGCTATCCACTGCCATACAGAGCTACCTATGTTTTATGACTTTGTATTCCTTATTTCTTTTTCCTTCTCCACTGTCATAAAATGCTTTTATCTCTAAAAATATTACCTAGCAATTAGTATTAACAAGACAGCCATAAACTGGAGATTATAGGCTCAAATAACAGGTGACTATCCAACCTGAAAAGTCCAGTTTGCTAGAGGACTGAGGACAGGGCAATTTTACCTGACCCCAAAGAAACAGATTTGCCACCAGATTAAACTCCCAGACAATTGCTAATGGCATATTTATGAACAATTAAACCAGAGAAGATATCTTTGAAAAAACTATTTATATATGTCCTACCCATCACCAATCTTACACTATGGTAAACACAAACCTTCTAGTAAGCTATATGTTGGGTTTTCCTGTGCATGTTTGAGAACAGCAGAGCCTCTGGACACTGAAAGGATCTGTGCACACTGAGAAAAATCCTCCATGAAATCCTGCCTGGCTCCACCAACATCAGCAGAGTCAATTTGCCCACAACTTTTTAAAAACACAAGAAGACCGATGTAAAAATGCTAAGCCTCCCCCTTTCATATCTTACTCTAAATTCTGTTCCAAGATTTAGATGATGGCTCAAAAATGATGGTAACAAAATAACAATTATATTAAAAAAACAAAAGGTGTTGGGGTTTTTTTTCTACTTCTCTATGGACATAAAACTACACCACAGCAATGTAACTCACTGACTGGGTACTGAGCTGGAAAGACATGATACTTGTGAGCCAGAGCTGAGCAGGAGCAGCGGGATCCAAAGGAGAATGCGGCAGCCACTTCTGATCTCTGTGCTGTCTGTGCACTACAGAACAACAAATTTCATGAGTACCAAATGAATTCCTTCAAACACACAACACAGTCCTTCAAAACAATACCACTTGTGTACTGTCAGCTCATCACAGCCAAGCTCACTAGCTGCACAGATGGACTCCAAATCAGACAACTCAACCTTCTCCATGGCTCCAGGACAACATGAGTTCATTTAATTTAGCAGATGAAGTAAGAATCTGGTTTCAAGTCTCAGGACAACCTCTGTCTTTCACGCATCTCTCCCCGCCACTCCTCAGATGTGTCGGTGTGGCTGCCTGGCTGCTTCACAGCTCAGCCACCTTGAAGGTAGGCAGTTAAAATGCTATGAAGCATCAAATCACAGAGATGCCACGAGCTGCTTGCAAGGTGCCAGGTGATTTAAATTTCCAGATGAAAGTTCCTAGCAGTGGAAGATTTTCAGGATTTCAGAATACGGCAAGACGAAATCCTAAATCAGTAAGAAGAAAAATTAACAGAAGCCAATGGCAAATGAAGTAGGAAAAAAGGGGTACAAAAGATCACCAATTCTATGAATAATTGAAATGTCATGATTAATCAGTGTGAGCTTGAACTTCAATTACATAATGGATTCACTATCTAATGAAAGGCCAAATGTACTCAAACTACAATATTCTCCCCCAAGACAGGACTCAGAATGCTGGTCACCATTTTGTTCCCAAAATACTTCCAGAATAGACATCTATATATAACTGTTCATGGCAAGCCAGTTCCAGTTGCTGAAGCAAACTGTGTAGGTAAAAGTTTATAGATCCTAAGCTATGAATGCCCTCTCTTAATAGTCACAGAGCCAAATGAACATTTTAAGCTATAATTACTTTCAGATTGTGAGATCACTGAATGCATCACTCCTTATTAGATTAACAACTTAATTGTACTGTGTGGGCAAATGAATCAGCACTTTAAGACTGATGGGTTGAGTTCAAAAACGTATTTGACTTTTTTCCCTTTTCATGTCAAGTCAGGAATTATTTCATAACTCTCAGCTGATAAATAATTGTGCGAAGCTAAGCAGATATAGTAACAGATCAATGACAGTAAAGTATTACCAATCATCTCCTAACTCTCCTATGATGTTTTGCTCTTGGAAGTCTTCTGTGGCAACACACTTCTTGGAATAAAATCTTATATACCTGCTGGATATCAAAGAAACAGCTGTGAGGGATGCTCTTAGACTTTTTTCTTTTAAGTCTTAACAAAGATTGAATCACATGCTTTTTAGAGGGTATTCAGTGTTGCCTACTTTTCCCAGCTATCTCCCGCATCCTCTTCATATGATGTAGACTACAAAAGGCTTCCTTCCCTGAGCAATATACCCTGATGGGAAATATAAACAATATTTTGTATGCAAATCTATGCCATTTGAAAAAGGAAAGAAAACATTACACACACTTACAGTGCATCTGTAGAGGAAACATAAATTAAGTTAAAAATGAAAGGCTTAAGATATGCAGCATAATCCACAACATCATTTACCACTATATTGGGAAGAAATTGTCTTGACAATCTATAGAAGAAAGAACAAAGGCTCGAGATATGCCAATTACTTCTTAGCAAACATACCTGCAAAATGATTTTTTTTAATACTATGTAAGAACATGAAAAACCAGATCACAGATGCTAAGGAAAATGCTCCAACACACACAAATAACTACCTGTGAAAAGTTCTCCAAAGCCATATAATTTGTTTCTAGATTAATTATTAGTGTGCATTAGAGCAAAAAACATTTTTAAGAGTTTGGGATTACATACTACCAAGTTTCAGTCACATTTTCTAAGACAGTATCAAAAACCATTCTGCTGGGCAAGAAAACTCTTTCCAGTAGCAGCTGAGTCAATCCTCCATATGATCTATACTCAAAAAAAAAAAATGCTCTGAAAGCTTAAAATAACCTGAAATGGAAATACTTTGTCTTCCTTGGGTAAAGAGACCAGACTAAAGTCTGTTCTAAAGTCTGGTTATGAACAGAATACCTAGGAGCCTTTCATGATTAAGCAGCGCAGTAGGTTTTCAATACATCTGATAAAATCCAATGGCAAATGTTTTTGACATAAATTTTCACAATATTTGCTGATCTATTTTTCATCCATATTCTAAAATAATGCGATCAAAATGAAACAGACAAGTGCCTAGTTGAAGCCATACCCTGATTCCATCCAGAAGCTAATGATGGATGCTCCTTCAACTTAATTCTGCAGTATCAGATCAGAGAAAATGTAGTCTGGATCTCAAGATAATTACACTGATCACCTCAATGATTACCAGCATAATCAGCGGCAAGTCTTGCAATTCAATCTTGGTAGCTGCATCTGGTGACTGCAGATGGTGTCCTTGTCCAATTGAAAATCTCATTCTTGCTTTCCAAAGTGTAAATGTAACCCACACAAACAAAAACTTATCAGAAGCTGATAGGCCTTTAAGGAACCACCTTGCAAATATAAACAAGATTCAGACTATCTAAATAGCTTTCTTCCAGTTTTAAGGACATTTATTTGGTTCTGTGTACTATGATCTTCAGGTTCATTTGAGGTTCATCCAAACAGTCCTGCAACTTAGAAGGCAGAGGGAAGTTGTAATTAGGCTGGGAACCCTGATAATAAAGTCAGCAAGGCAGAAATAAGCATACAAACCTGAAGGCACCATTCAGCAAGGAACATGCCAGTGGCTTTGTAAAGTTGACAACAGTTGCACAAAGCAGCCAGCAAGACAGCTGCTGGCAGCAGATACCCGGGCACCAGGGAGTCCTAGAAGAGATGTGTTACAGACTCCAAAGTATGACAGGGAGGAGGAGAATGAAGCAAAGCATGACTGAAAGTTGCTTTTTTCAGCTGACCTTCTGCCACAGAGCAGGTTCCTAGGAACTTCAAGAGGTCACAACAGATGAGACCCATTCCTTGGGTTAGACAGCTCAAAAGGAAACATAGATGTGAGCAGAAGTGCCCCAGCGGCAGTTTAGCAACCAGTTTCACAGATCTTACTTTTAACTGGGATCTAGATTACTGCTGTGTTAAACCCCAGGAAACCAAGACTGTTTCTCTCCATGCACAACTGCCCAGTGACACAAACACAGAGCAACAATCCGTGGCACAAGGAATTTCCAAGGAAAGAAGGGAGTAGAAGATACTACTAAAATGAAGCAATCTGATTAATATAGATGAGACTATACAAAGGAAAACAACTTCCAGAGCAATTACTCTATATAGCAAAATATTAAATGGGGAGAAAAAGCCACAAGATAAATTAGCAAAAGGGGAGAGTAGTTAAAATAGAGTACCTCAGCAGTTATTAATTCAGGTCCTTGTGGTTTGAAACATGTTAGCTGAATAACAGGACTTATAAGAGGCATGCAGAAGTAGAGTAACTCATTTAGAAAAATACAAGAAAAATGTGTAATCGTATATAAAAGAAACCAATAAAGTTTGAAACTTCCAATTAAAAGCTCTAAACTTAAAAGTGAATGCTCAACAGCACAAAACCAAAATCTTCTATTAAAGAAACTGAAATTGTGACTTATCAAGGCATTTCAGAAAATAGCAAAAGAGACCGCAAGTATGGAATAATTGTGAGATCAATAAGCAATTTAGCAACTTTAAAAGACATTCAAATGACCTTCCAGAATCCAGACACTGAGTTAACTACAAGCCATTTGGGCTTGCCAAAGAAAACTGGCTGATCTGTGATGCTGGTTTTGCTGTGTCAATGGTTATTAGACCTGCACACTGCCACTTGCATAGCTGAGAAAGCAAAGAGCACATCTCCATCAACACACATACACACAATGTACTTCCATTTCTGCACTGATGGTGTCAAGCAAAGGTATCACAAACGTCTACCATATCAAACCACCCACCACTAAAACCACATCCCCACTTTTAATATTTTAATCCATGAGCAGCTTCAAATAACCATAATTTGTTTTTCATGCGCTTGACAGAGAAACGTAGCTTTTTTTTTTTAATGCCAGTGAATGCCACAATATCAGACTAGTAATAGATTTTCTTTCTATATTTAAATATCATTTCAGCTCTAAAAACAAAACATGTGGTATTTGGAATAGCCAGACACAGGGCTTTTGTACCATGACACAAAGATTACCAGGTTCCCATCAGAACCTGCTTTAGCTCTTCTGGCTGCTACTACCATTAGAAGCTGAGGAAAAGACTAGCCCAATTACAACTTCTGTAGCACTGCTTCAGACGAGGATCTCCCAAGCAAGTGAAATCTAGCAGAGTAGAGTTTCAATGCCATCTTGTGCTGGCAGCATTTCCCTAATTAAGAGTTTAAGGCCAGATGGAGCCATTAGATCATCTAATCTGCCCCCTTGACTACCACATGAAGTGTTGTTTCACCAGTAAACCTCATATTGAGCCCAATAATTTAGGTTAGACTGAATCATATCAGAACTGAGGAGACTGCTGTGTGCCCAAGGCAGTACCTTCTGCACTCACTGTTCTTGCACCACCCTGTATCAACATCCACCTTAAGAGTTAAACTACGCTAGCAGATGTATCTGCTCCACCAAGATCTAGACATCAAATAGGACCTTGTTTTCAAAAGAAAGGCTATATTGAAAGATAATGTTACACTGTTCATCATAAACCACTTATCTTCAAATGAGAGTCAGAAAAACTGGCTATTTTTTAATGTGCTTGTGAGCTACATCAGGCCCTCAGCTGCCATTAAAGGACTTTGCAAATTACATGTGTTACATCTAAGCAACAATCAGCATGATTTCATTTTGAAATAACTACCCTGGAGCATCCCCAAGACTTCACAGGAAGTCAGGTAATTTATTTTTATTTTCTTTTTAACCATGCAGTACTTTTCTAAAGTCATAAAAAACTCACTGTATAAGTTCCTCTTCTGAGGACATAAGAATGACAGCAAGTTTTTATTGCAACTTGATGTAGCAAGATAAAATCCTTTAAGGGTTCTTTGACCCTTACTCAGCAAAAATCTTTAGCCTGCTTGCAATTCAGCAGCTTGGTGAGAGACGAGCCTTCAGTGTTCAGGGGGCTGAAATAAAAGTTGTTTATCAACAAACACTAAATAAAAGGAACACCTCTAAAGTAAAAAAAATCTGCATTTCTCAGTGGAAATAAACACCATTCTTTTATCAAACATGAAATTTAGCTGCACAAAAAAACCCCCCAATAAACCAAAAAGAAGGCCCAGCTGCTCAATACGGAGTGCACAGAGATTTCCCGACAGTCAGTCATTCTATTCAAGGAGAAAAGACAGGAAGAGCCAAAAGAATGTGTTGCAATGGCTGCCTCCAAGATGAGAACAAACCGTTGAGGTCACATTTATTCTAAGGGAAAAGAGGTCTTTATCAGCAGCACTAGAGCACAACGGGAAGAGACCAAAACTCAGTTCAATAAAACACTTATTTTAAAGACAAGAATACATCAGCTCTTCGTGAGTCCCCTCTGAGGTTATATAGCCAAGTTGACTTTGGTGGAGCTAGCTGATAAAAAAAGCAGGAGTTGTGAAGGAAAAAAAAGTCTTGATTAGCTGGGCAACGATCCAATGAGCAAGACAGTGGAGGCTGCAAGTTCACAGCTGAAGCAATTCAGGTAGAAATAATTTATATCAAATTAAGTTAGGTCATGATAATGAAATTTAAAGACATGTGGGACATGATTTATTTTACTAAGGCTTGTTGAAAAGTGAAAACCAAGCAGAGCTAATAGGAGGGCTAATTTAGCTCTGGCTACAGTTGCTACTGGCACTGAGATAAACTTAACTTGTGTGGCGGTTTAGCACCACTGTTTTAACTAGGGGCGCACTTCTTTAGTGACGAGAAGACCTAAGAGAATTTAAACAACAGGGAAACAGTTTATTCATCTGGAGCTCAACCAAAGAAAAGACAACAGTTTAAGGGAACTCCAGACTTAACACAGAAATGCACCCGACAAAAAACACGCAAGAAGGAAAAGGGAAAAAAGGGAATAAGGGAACTGCTTTTCCAAGGCCAGGCAGGCTGGCCAAAGAGAAGCAGGGGGAAGGGAAAGCCGCTCCTCTTCTCTCTCTCTGTCACCTGATAGTAACTGCTCCCAGCCCTTGAAGTCTCTGCAAAACACAAAAATGAAAAGCACCCCCCTCAAACCCAGGGACACTATTTGGGGAAGCTTTCCACCTGCAGTGGTGCTGGCTTGGCTCCGATGTCGATGGAGTCAAGCCACGGGGCCTGGAAGTCAGAGAAGGGGGGCTGTGCTGCTGCTCTCCAGCTCGCTGGTAGCCAAAAAGGGCGAACTTCCATTTCTTTGGGCTTTTAAGCTCTCCAAGTCCCGCGCAAATCTCGCCGTCTTCTTCCTGGCTTCGCCTCTTCGGATTGGCCAGCGGTCCGGTCTCCACCCCCTCTTCCAAGATCTTCGGCTCCAGCAAAATGGCGGTTCCCGACAAAATCGCGAGCCTGCCGCTTCCCGGCGCCATGTTTTTTACCAGCTGCGGGCTGGCTGCCACCTCTCCAGGGCACCTGCTGTCCACGGGAACCCCCAAAAAGGGGTCCTCGAGGCCACCAGAGCCACAGGAGCGGCCTGAGCAGCCACCGCGCCCACACTGCCACGCGGGGGCCACTCCCGGGGCCGCTGGGAACACGGGACCCCTTGCCGGGCTCCCTTGTGGTGGCGCGGGGGGCCGGCGTGGCCACCGGGGTGCTTTTGACATTACTGCCCCACGGCCACGGGCACCGGGGCACTGCCGTCAAAGAACAACCGGAGGATGTCCCTGCCCGCCGCTGCCAGAGCCCACTGCAGACACCCAGGGATCAGGCAGCCGCCGCCTGGAACAGCGCAGTGACTTTCTCTCCCTGGCGCCGGGACCGCACCCTGGACAGCAGCCAGCCAGCGCCAGGCTCAGCTTCATGCCAGCAAGGGACTTGATCCCGCAGCAGCATCGCTGCCGCCACCAAGAATTGCTGCCGGAAAGGCGTGCATGCAAGAGCACTAGCAGCCACCCCCGGATGGCGCCTCCTGCCCACAGGCGCCGCAAAGACCCGGGGAACCTGCATCTTCGCTGCTGCCCACATGGCCGAGCCGGGTCCATGCGGGAACTAGACCCGCCGCACGCCGATCACAGATGCAGCTGATGGCAGCGGCCCCCCTCCCGCCTCTGCCCCTCCACCGCGAAAACTTGGGGAACGCTGTCGGACCCTGCGCAGCGCCGCGATCACCACATGTCCACGTTTCAGTGACTCCCTCACCTCTCCCCCGGCCAGCTCCAAAGGGCAAGGCGGGGGCAACAGCTGGGCGACCCCCACCACCTTCCCCGAGTGAGAAAGAGAGCGGGCACCCCCTCCCCTCTAGCCAGCCCAAAAAGCAAGGGGGGGGGGGAAGAGCGAGGGAAGAATATTAAGCAAAAAAACCCTGGATTTATAACAGAATGGGGAGCCAACAAACCGTTTAAAAGGAAACATCCCCTTTCCTCCCCCCTCCCTCTAAGAACCCCAATACCCTCCCCTCCAGAGGACCCAGCACCCCCCCGTCTCCCTCTCCCAAACCCCCACACTTGACATACTTGGAATGAGAATAGGATTTTTAAAAAAACCTTTTTAACAACGTTTTTCCAAATGGCAGGGGAAAGCAGGGCAAAGTTGGTCCTACTGCTGGGAATCACTGCTGATTGTTTTCCAGATTTAAAATATCACGGCACACAGCCCTCAGTGGCAAACACAGTGGAAATACTTGATTGCAAGAGCTGGGAAGGGATGGATACCAACACCTGCACTACAAAGACTCCACCGTCAAGGAGCACGAGGGAGGATGGAAAAAACTAATGAGAGAAGGTCCTATAAGAGGTGCAGTTCCCTTGTAAGTCAATAGAAAGCAGCAGCAATGGCAGAAGGGATGTTGTCATCCTTGAGGGCTTTGCAAGTTCCCTCAACAGGTCATGAAGTGGCAGCCTGGGCTTTTGACTTCATTTGGCAACAGATGCAGTGCCATTATGCCCTCGACTGTCCCTCCTGCCCTCATGTTTTTCACACTGTGAAAAATGCCAGGTGAAGGGGAAAAAAGAGCCACTTTATAATGGATGAATGCAGCAGTTTATAGGAGGGTGGAGAGAGAGAGAGTAATGAAAAAGTGTTAATATTAAAGTAATAAAGCTTGTGGCCATTTTTCAGTCTGAAATGCACAGCACCATAAAACAATGCTTAAAGGCACTCACTTCTGTTCGAAACCACCTGCACGCAAAGGCACCCTGCTATTAGCACAGAAGTTGTTTACTACCAGTCTAATTTCAATTTGACTCTAGGAGAGCCATAATGCTGATTTTTTTCACTCAGTACAAGACCCCAAGTGGCCTCAGATTTTCTTTTGTATGCCAAGCCTCACTGTGTCACCTGCAATCCCTGCCCAGTCACTAACCCATTCATTTCTACCAAGATGTACAAAAGTAAAATCACAGCAAAGAGAATCTGTGCATGAAGCATGGCACACAAAAACCCCTCCTTCCCTCCTTCCTTCCTTCCTCTCCTCCTGTTCCTGAAGCAAGAACTACTCCTAGAGATGTGTGTTGAGCATAACTATGATGGTGGCTTTACCTACCGGTAGTGTCACTTGTGTCCTACTTTTCCAAAATGGTCTGGGCATTGGTAGGTAAAATGAGATTTCTATCTCCTCTCTTGAATCAATTCCTTCCAAAAAAGATAATGGAGAAGTAATGAAATATAATGGCAGAGTAAATAAATAATGGATATTCTTTTGAAATTAAGGCAGATTTTCACTTCTTTGTTTAATTTGTCACTTGCCTCTTTTTTTTTTGGGGGGGGGGTGTTTCTTTGGTTTGCTTTTTCTTTGCCTCAAGTAAAAGCATATGAATTCAAAGCTACTCACTCACTTTTTTCCTCTGTCAGAATCAAACCTTTGGATTTAGGGGCTTTTTATAGGGGTGGCTCAGCTACAAAGAAAGTCTTTCTGTCACTGGCAGGACTCCTAATTCAAGGACAAAAAAACCTCAGAAACTAGAAGAACAGTAATACCTACAGGAACAGTCAATCAGAAAAGCCTGTGCAATTGCAGGAAGCACAAAAGAATCAGAAATTACTCTCAAGCCTGTGCTCTCACCATGAAGGAAGGAAGCCAGATGTAGGAGTTTCACATGAGAGACCATAGTGGCTCACAAGCCTACGGGTGAACTCCTTACAACCTGGAGCCCAGTGAAATTGCCAAGCCTTAACAAATTCTATAAATTATACCATCTTTCTGGGAGTTACATGACAAACCATGAAACAGTCCACTATCAGCAGCATCAACTTTCTATTGACTAATACAGTAGCGAGAGATGCATGGTACTGCCAAGAAACCATACAGTGGTATAGTCTTTCTCCGTATTTCCACATCTTCACAGTGAGAGAGTAAGTCATGAAAAGCACCTTGTTTACTGCTCTTCTCCTTTCAAAGGCACCTTTACCTCTTTTATGCATTCAAATTCCACATATGAATACAAGCCAAAAGTGTAGGACACTCAAAGAAGTCCAAATAGCCTATGCAACACTGTAACCAAGTCTCATACTACACACTATGAAGAATGGCAAAACAAAGAGTAAAACAAACTGTATCACCCGAGAGCAGCATTTTCAAATCTTTCTCCTCATGATTCCCACCAGAGGAAACATTATGTTAATTCATTCTCCTTTCCTTAGTTGCCATAGATGCAATGCCACCGTGCTGCGGCAACACGCAGCCATCTTCATAAGCTGGTTCACATCTGCACTTCCTACTGCTTCCCTTCTTGCTTTCAGTCAGCAAAAGGTATCCTCCAGCTCCATCCTGCCCTTTCTTATTGGACAGTGAGGATAGCAGACTAGCTCACACACAACAAAACACATCAAACTTCCATAATGAAGTCATGCCATACACACTTTCAGTGCCATTCGTTCCGGTCCAAGGACAGTGTGCCTGCATCCCAAAAGGATGCTTCCTGAAAATGACAGATTTTCCACCTCTTCCAGCGGTAAGGAGAAGCCCTTCCTTGTAATCCTACACTTCTGACCACAAAAGGGAGATACTCATAGCCAAGTCATCAGCAGTCCCCCCATATTGTCGCCACTGTGGACATGTGTCCTCACCAAGAGGACTGCAGCAGACCTCAGTCCCATGCCTGCACTGTCCTGTTCAGTCTTCAGCTTCTTGCTACCAGCCTCATTGCCAAAGCATCTGTAGAAACTGTCTGTAAAGGCATGAAAAAGAAGCTACATTTGCAAAAGCCAGTGGAGGTTATCCTAAAGAAGGGGCACAAGGAGGTAAAAATCACACTCCTTGGTAATGAACTCTATGAGATTAAAACCACTTCTTGCCATGATGATCAGAAAGACTGTCCAAGGCACCTTGTGAAAGGAAGGCTGGAGTGAGTGACGTGCACCTCACTGAGAGAGAAGAGATGAATCGAGGTAGTCTCCTGACTTTCACAGCCATCCCAGAGGATGCAGAGTGTCTGCTACTGACCACCACATGGCAAGCCAGGAGACTTCAGGCTGGCAAGCCAGTGGCTCCTTCAGGCTTGAGCTTCAACTGCACTGAAAGGTTACTATGATAGGTCACTTCACCTGCTTTCCTTTGCATCACCATATACAATCTCTACTTTCTCTTTCCACTAAAAAACTGCCATCTTGCAAATAACCATTCTAGAAGTCTTCGAAGTTCCACACTGAACTGTACTTTGGCAAACTCCTCTGCAAACACGGAGAAATGAGCAAGTCAATAATCAACCCAGAAGGTGTGTTACAACTTCAACTATAATATTGATCCACCAGATCATAATTTCATATTATGATGCTACTTTCATGGTTATACCAAAAAAATTATTAAGAATGAGTGATTAGTTCTTCATAAATGGTTTTAGCGTCTGCCTTAATAAGGCATTTATTTATTCATAACCAAAGAAATACTAGCCTTCTCTTAGAATCAATGCTAGTAGTAAGATGAGAGAAAAATATTCTATTTATAACCTGCTAATAATTGTTCTATTTAAAGTATTTCCCAGGCATCCTACATTTACTCATTAAAATATAAGTGCCCATTAAAATAGGGCATGGCTCAAAGTTCTATGGTGGATGAAGGGAAAAAGAAAAAAAAAAAGTTATATCCTTCCTTATATAGTGGCACTCTTCCAGTTAAGTAATTTCTTATTTCTGCTGCATTTTTACCAGTATTTGCATCAAATGAGTTACTAAAATTTTAATGGATATCTTAGTGTTCTTGGAACATACATGTTTCCCTCTTGGATTATATGAAAATAATTTTTATAAAACATGATTTTTAAAAAAGCTTGGAAAAAATTTAAATATTTGTATAAAACATTATACAATAAGAAAAAAATTCCATCAAAATAAAAAATTTAAATAATAATGGCATTTTTCTGCCTTTCTAAAAAGACGGTATTTTTTCTTCAGCAGTTCTGCCACTTGGAGCTTTCAGTCAGCTCTCTTCAAAACAAAGAGAAGATGCTTCTTCACTGCACTAACGGTTACAGCCCCTTATGAACAAGTGAAAAATGTGGCCCCACTGAATGCTGCTTGGCTGGGCTCACACTCAGGATCTTAAGCAGGATCTGAAGAAGCAGCTCAGATGGTTGTGGTGAGATCATACATGTCCTTAAGACAAGACACCTATGATGGGGTTATGTTATGAATGGTCTACTGTGAACAGACACATATATTGCAATTCTTACTTAATGAGATGTGACGACAACAGAAGTTACACTGAGGAAAATAAATGGCCTTTTTTGTTTAACAGTGCCAGCAGAAAGCAGCCCAAAAGTTAGTACCAATACTCTTAAGAATAATTACTGCAACTCTCCTACTAGTTTTAAGGCAGTGCTGCAGTTCCTATGTAGAGCCATTCTTGCTTGCATGCAGGATGAGAAGCAACTCTTGCAGACTCCATGTGATGCTAGGCTGAGTCCTCAGTGCTGTGCAACTCACCCTGAGAGTCACTGAACCTTTAAGGAACCCTACAAAATGGAAAGGCTTTAAAAAGTTATTACTGTCTTAAAGCTGGCAGAGCTGTGTTGGAAGGATAGGTGATCGCTGCCAAAGATAGGTGGCTTTTCAGCTCTAACTCCACCCAGTGGGGATGCCAATGGCTCACTGGAAGGCAGGGCTGACTAACCTATGCTCCCCATCTATGGCACATGCTCAGCAGAAAAGGGATGATCCGTGCTTTGCACCTCCGTGAGTGGTGAGATACCCAAGCTGTGGCTGGGCTTGTAGCTCAGAAGAAGCCAGAATCCCGATTCCCACTGATGGTTGCACCTGAGAGGCAGCAGCTCCCAGCATCCTGCTCCTGCTGAGCTCAGGAGCTGTCAGGTTCCTGCTGAGCTGGAAATAGCAGCTTCACCTTTTTTTTCTCCCTTCTTTTTCCCCATTTGACAACTGCACATAAACACTTGTAGATTAGGACTGTTACAGCCCTGCAAGCTTAAAGCAACCTTGCTTGAGCACAGACGACAGCTCTCAATGGCAACACGAGTGTGACTGCAGACTAATTCCCCTTGTTGTTCTGACACATGAAAACCATCTCTGAAATTTCTGCATTGTCTGTAGCCTCTCCTGTTGCACATCTCTGTGCAGTCAGCACTCAGCCAAGCCAAAACAGGAGAGAAGCACACGGAAAAAACTTGCATGTTTTTGGAAAGATTCATACTGCTTTGTGCAACAGAATTTTTCACTGTAATCATGGAAAGACATTAATAGTTTAGCTTTAAATACAACAGACCCTAAATTTGTTTAATACACACGTTCCACACAGAACTGGTTTGTGTTTAAAGCACATTAGGTATATCTCTGATAGCTAGGACAGACTACTACCAAAGAAAGGGTTGTCAATTTAAAAGTTATTTATTCCTTCAATATTCTATTCTCATAAATCCCAGACCCCTGCAGCCAGTGAGAAAGTCTGGAGCCATAAGGACTTGCTGTCAGTGGAAGAGGATCCAGTTAAGGGACATTTAAACAAACTGGACATACACAAGCCCATGGATCCAGAGGGGATGCATCCATGAGTGCTGAGGGAGCTGGCTCATGCTAACGAGCCACTAGAGAGGCTACTCTCTACTGTTTTTGAAAGATCATGGGGATCAGAGGAAATTCGTGAGGACTGCATGAAAGCCAGTCCCATTTTCAGAAAGAGGTTCTCATAAAATACAGGCAGGTAAGTTTCACCTCCAATCCTAAGGAGGTGATAGGTAAAGAAATCTGGGAACAATTTCCTTAACATATGGAGTAAAATTACATGATGTGGAGTAGTCACCATGGATTTATGAAGGCAGAAATCACATCTGACCAACTGTTAGCTTTTGCAATGAGATACCTGGCTCATCTCACTGAGATGAGAGAGAAGTGGATATTATTTATCTTGACTTCAGCAAAGCTTTTGATGCTGTCTCTCATAACATCCTGATGAAGTACAGACTAAATGAGTAAATTTTGAGGTGGATAGAAAACTGGCTAAACTGTTCAGCTCAAAACAAAGTCCAGCTAGAGGCTAGTTATTAATGAAATACTCCAGGGGTCAGTACCAGGGCTGATATCATTTAACATCTCTACCATCAACTTAAAGATGGGAGAGAGTCCCCAGCAAGTTGGCTGATAATATAAAACAGGGAGGAGCAGTTGATACACCAGGTGAGTATACTGCCATCCAGAAGAACGTGGACTGGCTGGAGAAACATGCTTACAGAAACCTCACAAAGTTCAACAAAGGGAAGTTCCAAGTCACACGCATGGGTATGGATAATTCCAAGCACCACTACATGCTGGGGCGTGTCCATCTGGAAAGCAGGCCAGCAGAGAATGACATAAGGATCCTGACAAACACGAAGTTGAACGCAAGCCAGTAATGAGCCTTCGGGTAATAGCTGCCTACCTAATCATGGGCTGCATTAGAAAGAGCATCACCAGCAGGTTAAGGGTGGAGATCCTCCCCCACTATTCAGCCCTGGTGAGACACCTCCCCAGATTTGAGAAACATGGATTGAAACAAGTCAGCAAAGGCCACAGAGGTGATTAAGGAACTGAATGATCTAATGTATGAGGAGAAGCATTAGAGACTGTTCAGCCTGGAAAAGGCTCAGGAGAGGTCTCACCACTATGTATAAACAACTGATGTGAGACAATTATGAAGACAGACTCTTACCAGTGGTGCCCAGCAAAAGGACAAGAGGCAGTGGGCCCAAACTTAAATACAAAGAATTCCATCTGAAAGTAAGAAAATAATTTTTTATTTCCCTCCCCCTACTATGAGGGTGGTCAAACCTGGAACAAGCTACCCAGAGAGGTTGTGGCATCTCCATCCAAGTCTGCTGGACAAGGCTCTGAGCAACCTGCACTAGGTGACTCAGCTTGAGCAGAGGAGTGGACTAAGCAATCTCCAGAGATGCCTTCCAGCCTCAGTCATTCCATGATTACTTCCAAATGGGTTAAACAAAACAGCTGAAAGAACTACAGTTCAAGAAAAAATACTTGAAAGCTGCATAACTTAAGACAGAGGTAATTCTAGCCTTTGCAGCATAACTTTTAAATCCTACTGAAGAACATTTTTATTTCCTGTTTATGCTACACATGGTTGTACAATTTGTGTTGTCTGCTAAGAAGAGGTGCACTTCATGGGGTTCTTCACTTGCAACAGGGAGTTATAAACATACTCCAAAATGGAATTCGGCTGTAGATGTTTAGACTTTATGAAATATCTTGTCATTGAGTACAGTTTCCACTATGACTACAGTAGGTAAACACATCCAATTACAGATGTTCTAAAATACTAATTGTAAGACACTAGTGTAAAACATTAAATGAAATTATCCTCCTTTTCACAAGAAAATTTTCATTCTGTTTTCTGCACCCAAATTGCAAAGTGTAGCTAGAAGGCTTCAAAACAAAACCAACCCAACCCACTCAAACTTTGTTCCTACTTAAGTATCTTGTACACTGTGCCGGTGGTTCAGGAAGAGCTGAACTGAGCCATGATAGAACAAGCTTTCTAAATTCCACCTTTTGTTATTAATTTTAAAATGTCAGTCAAATGGTTTGTAGTAGGAAATACATTTTTCCATCCTTCATTTACAATCCTGTTTTAGAACCTCTGAGGCCAATCCACATCCCTCTATTGGGATGCAACATATGCTAAGGAAAAAAACACAGCTCTGAAGGAACAAGACACCAAGGTTTTCCCTGAAACCTCCTACTGGGTTTTGTAGCCTTGAAAGGAAAAAAAGCTATTATTATGCTGGTCCCCAGCTTGCCAAACCAAGAGCCTCTGGGTCTGCTTGGTATCTCGTGATTGCATACACTCAGAGATTCTCTGTGGCTTTCTTTTGCTGTCTTCTGGCAGAGCCAGTATAATCGTTTTCATCTCCTGGTACCATTCAAACATTCTATCAGGCTATTTGCTTAACCTAGAAATCCTAGGAGCTCCCAGGAGTCCAGGCTCTGAAGGAAAGTTCAAGCACCGAAAGACATTGAAGACGCAAGGCATACTACATCTGCTCAATACTTCTATAGTTCCAGATAATCTGCCGGTGAGAAGGGAGGCACTTCTGCTCACCAGTTTTTCTCCAAAGCCATGGAGGGTGTCAGGCATGAAGACAGCCTCCATACGTAAGCAAAAGCTCATGGGATCGTGTAATTCATGCCTTGGAAAAAAAGCACCATCTTAATTTTCAAGTTTACAGTAACAGAAATACCTTTAAAATTCATGGTCAGATAGCACTGATAGACAAATTCCTTTTAAATGCCCTGAACAATTTTCCATTTCAAGGTCATAAGTTAAATTTCTACTTCTCTTTTACAATAAAGAGAAGCTCCTTTAGGCACCAAGCCTAAAAATGGGAGCCCACCACATACTTCCTCCCCAGTTTTTAATTCTGAGCACTGGTAACCACTGACTAGTCTTTGCTGCTTACAGATCTTTTTATGGTGGAAAAGGGCCATGCATACAAAATTCAAATGTCCATACAACTCATAAAAACACTACTTAATACGGTATATTGAAGCAGGGCTACATAAAATAACCAAGATTAAACACTATGGCAAAGAGAAGAAATTAAGTGTAAAAATATTTTTCCTTACAACACGAAACAGAAGTCACACTCATTTAAGCAAATATTTTGCTATATTGATAGAAACCAAATACTTGAGGAGATTTTTCACAGTATTCCTCTACCTGTTGCTTGTAAACTGCTGTGTTCTTTTATAAATTTGCTTCATATAAAATGATACAAAAAAATTTGTGTTCACATAAGACTATCAATAAAATGTTCTTTGTTTTTCTTACAAGTTGTTTGCAATGAACATTTTAGCCCTCTCAAAAAGTGAAGAATACAATCAGCCAGACTCTTTGTGCTTGTCCTGTGAGGATGTTCATCCTCAGTAAAAACAAACTTCATTAGCCTTAGTCAGCAAGCTGCAGTGGTATGTGGTAAAACAAAAACCTACCGACCTGCTAATTGGTAAAAAGATACAAGAGAGTCTGTTCTCTGAGAACTACTCAAATTTCCTCAACTGCCTTTGAATACCTTCCCTTTTTCAACAGGAACTCGATGCTTCATGTTCAATCTGTGCACATAATTTTCTCCTTCCTCCCTAAATTCTAAACATTTTTCTTACATTTACTTCTTCTCAGATTCAGTAGTGACAGTTTCTTCCCTGCACTCCTACATGTATTTTGCACAAGCTGTTAAACAGAATTAGTCCATGCTTCTCCTTCATATCAGTCACCACTGGCCAAAAATTTTTCAGCGGAATCTGGTACACAAGAATCCAACTGACTTCACAGTTCCAAAAGCTCAACAACAGCCAGGGTATTAAACAGAGAAGGGAAGTGTTTTGTAAGTGATATTTGACCATGTAGTTGAATGCAAAGCTGTTTTTCCCATGCTCTGAAGAAACCTAATACACAGACTGTACAGAAATCCCCGTTTTGACCCTTACCACCCTAGCTTCTAACTTATGCAAACGTGGTTTGGCAGCCAGGCTGAAAAGAAGGTTTTGTGGACTATGGTCATGCCAAAACGACCCTCCAAATGGCCACAAGAAGCACATACTGGGTGAAAACAGGTCCTAGGTGGCTAACAGCGAAGGAGTATGAACACAGTATTTGGAAGACAGGTTGAATGTGCCCAGCTCAAACTCTTCAACTACATGAGGGAATCCCTTGCAAGTAGACAAGCATTAAAACACTGCCTGGTATCGCTTCATTGTTTCATTCTGCACAGTACTATAACTCTAGTTAGTTCTAAAGGACACCCTCAGCAAGAGGGTTAGCTGAGAATTTTACCTAAACATGGAAAGAGATTATTTATTTACCTTGAGCATAAAGGTACTCATCAAATTTCACGGCAAGTCTTTATTGCAAACTCCCCCTTATCATTCAAAATCATCATTAGAAAGTTGGAATTATCTAGAGAAATAAAAGAAATGAAACTCTGTGGTCTTCACAGACGTAGCAAAGCAGAAATATTAATGTAAGCAAATTCCCAAGACACACACAAGAAGGCAAAATTACAACCTGGTAATTCTTTCAGTTGCAGTTCACTAATTATCTTCTAGTAGTGAACAAGTACAACCAGCTCTGAGGTAACAATTTAAACTCAATGTTTGATATTTTAAAATTGAAATAAAAGTACCAGAAGATATACAGGAAGAAAACAAAGTGAAGTGACCTTGTAAACCTGACAGATTCTGGGACATTAAATAATTCAAGTCTGAACATCCTTCCTTCACCATGTGCTAAGACCACATGGCAGAAGGAGGAAATCAACACGTGCAATATCTGAAACCTGTGTCACAGAACAGACATAAATAGGGGATAATAAAGAATATACTTATTATGCACGTGCTGATTTTTGCATGTGTTTAAATTTGGAGGCACACTACCACTTCCTGAAGAGCTTTTTGCCAAGTACAGAATCCACAGGGAAAATGGCTTAATCTTCAGTAATGAAGCAGTGTGAGAAGCCTATCTGGGACATACTTAATGCTGTCCTTCGTGCAGAGGGTGCACTTCCAGGAATAAAGACTTAGTCACCATGTCTACCTCCACCACCCATCTTTTCATCTTCTGAATATTCTGCTCTGCAGAGACAGGCATTCACACCTACAGAATGCTGCTAAGTCATGCAGGGACATGTCATGAAGGAAACTGCTCTTCTACAGAAAACTCCTGAAAGTACAGTGGACATCTCACCAAGATATTTTTCTTTACAGCGTCTCCTACAGGTGGTTTTGCTACACCCTGTTCCTGAATGGAAGCACCAATGTACATCTGCATACTCTGACTCTTCTCATAAAGGTTAAAAAGGGACAGATAGCATCTTCTCACATTCTTTGCATATACTGTGAGATCTAACAGAACCATAATGAAACAGATAAATAATTAAAAATATTGGTATAGAATCACAGAATTATTAAAGATAGAAAATACCTCTAAGATCACCAAGCCCAACCATTAACCAGGACGCAGTCATGTTCACCAATAAAACAAGTCTCCAGGTGCCACATCCACACGCCTTTTGAACACTTCAAGGATGGTGACTCCACTACTTCCCTTCCAATGCCTGACCATTATTTCAGTGAAGAAATTTTTCCTAATATCCAAACTACACCTCTCCTTACACAATTTGAGGCCATTTCTTCTGGTCCTCTGCCATTTTTTACCTGGGATAACAGACCAGGTCCATTATATATAGGAACACCTAGTTAAAGAAATCCTTATTTTCTTTTTCTTTTAACTAAGTTTTTTATGGATTTGTGATTTATGCTGAATGCTCTAAACATTCTAGTTAGCTCACTCTCAAAGCTCATCTTGGAGTGGGATAAGCTCACATGCAGCTATCCCATGAAGCAAAGGAATGAGTCATCAGTCTACAAGTTAAACAACAGACAGAATCGTAGATTCAGATCAAGGTAAGCACAGTAATGAATGAAACACAAGATTCTAAATTATACCTCTGAAGAAAGAAGGCTAGGATGGCAATTCATAAACCTATCTACCTAGCCCAGCACTAAAAAGCATATAGGGAATCCAGTGGGACACTTCAGCGGAAATGTCAATGGAATTCAAGGGAGGGGAAAAAAATCTCCCTGAAAAATGTTTGTAACAGCTGAAGAAATTCAATTGCAGCAGCACACACCTCCGTAACTAACTCGGTCAAATCTTGTGTCCTATGTTCTTACCGTTTGGCATAAAGAGTATGGACTAGGAAAATGTCATTTTTAAATAAAATAAGTAATTTTAATTAATTTATAGTGAACTCTATTAGTTTTACTTCTACTAAGATCAGTATAGTTTTCTTCGTAGAAGAAGAAAAAAACGAGTGCAAATGCTCTCTCATTTTGTGTTCAAGTCGTTCCTTTGACTACACAAAGATACCAATCTCATAAAATCAGAGTATGTCCCACGAACCACACTGACAAAAAAAAGGCTCAAAATCTGTCTGTGCAGTTTTGCTGGTCTAAATGCAAATAATCCAGGTAATAAGGTTAGATTTCTACCAAAGCAACTGAAAGCAAAACATGTCCCCAGAGATCTATAGCCTGAGTAGTGATGATAAGCTGAGATAGCACAGCCCCAGCTGCTCGATATTACACAAAAAAAGAGGTGGGCAGGTTCAGAGAAAGCTGCACATATTGGTTTCACTCCTATTCACAATTTACCCCTACTATCTCACCCACTCCCTCTTCACTAAAGAATGAAAATGACAGTTGCTTATATTTAAGCTGTTCAATATTCATCTACTTTCATCAAAAATTACAAAATAAATTAACAAAATGCCACCATTCCACATAGCAATTCCCAAACATCACGCTAGCCCTATGAATCTTCAGATGTTTTGCTCTTCTCCTGAATTCTCCTGCTCTGTTTCCACCTAACCAGGCACAGCACTTGCACTGAGTTGCAACCACAGCTCCTTCTCCTTCCCTGCTCCAAGGCAGCTCTAAGGATCATTGTGGGTGCAGTGTATATCAGGGATATTTTCCTCCCAAACCTTCACCTGTACCTATACTATGCTGAGCATTGCATCCAACATATTAGCCCTTTAGTTACTGCACCATACAGAGAACATGTCTACCACTCTCCTGAGAACCCTATTTACAGCCAATGAATGATTGCCTGAGTTAGTTTAGCCCTCAGTGAGAGAACAGAAAAGAGAGTGGGAAGGATAGCGTGGGAATAAGGCCTTCAGCTCTGCTCTTCACGAAAGTTCCCCACATGGTGACTCTGCTGGCTCAAGTGCAAGACTCACACGTTTAATTTTGGTGATTCTCTTCCTACTAACGCTTTGGCCCAGATATGCTGCAACACACTGTGCACTGACTGTGCCAGTCTGGGCAGAGTGAACATATTCTAAACATCTGGCTGAGAAAGGTGAGGACTTCACTAAGAAAAATAATAACAAAAATTCATTAAGAGGATGAGTACTCAAAACAGAGCAGTACAGGGTAATATGCCATTTAAGGACTTGCAACATATACCAGCATGTTCCAAAGACGGAATACTACTAATTTTTTCTATTGATACCTCCAAACCAGTAATTTAATAGAAAGACAGTTTTGCAGATTATAAAGACTCCATCCCTTCTTCTCCAATCTGGAGCTGTTTCTTCACTTACTGATTTTTTAATGTAGCTTAACTTCCATCTCTGCTTCATGGCTTCTAAATAGCTTATTTCTCATTTTAAGTATTTACAGCTAGGGAATTGAAAAAGCAAAGGGATAGGGGTTGAACAGAAAGAAAAAAACCTGTCTGTGCAGGATACAACTCTGGGAGCTGGACTACCTGACCTGCAGGCAGGATGGAGAGCAGCTTGGGAACATCTCCTTCCTGCTCATGAAAAAACAAGGAGCTGTGAAAGATTGTCTTCTC
The DNA here is from genome assembly GCA_013399895.1 of Serilophus lunatus. Lineage (NCBI taxonomy): Eukaryota > Metazoa > Chordata > Aves > Passeriformes > Eurylaimidae > Serilophus > Serilophus lunatus. The sequence goes on from VXBA01003850.1 coordinate 202,776, forward strand.
ACCAGATTGTAGCTGCATCACACCCACCACGCAGTGACCCAGAGCACCCCTGCCACACACACAATTAAGTTCTGTCAAGCCACCACTGACCACCTCCAGCGCACAGCACATGGCATGCTTTAATTTAGCATTAGCAAAATACCAACAGCCCCTGGAGAGACTTGGACTTAATTCTACTCCAAAAATATGTTCACTGTACTAGAAGTAAAGCAGAATCAGTGAATAATAATTATTAACTGTCAGCTCTTTGAACATTTTCATACCTATCCCTAATGTCTTGGAAAGGATGGCTCCTCCTCCCCATCATGAATGCCAGAAACAGTATTTTTCTGAAAATAAAGACCATGACTGCAGATGTTAATTCTACAATTCCTTTCAAAACTGTCCAGATTCTGGAAGCAGAAGAAACAAGAATTTAGTATGTAAAACTGCAGCTCAAATATTTTCAGCAGCCCAGCAAAATCCTCCTTCTTATGAGTTAAAAACCAGATCTGCTGTGAGGCATAGCATGTACCTCAAGGCAACAGTGTTTCTGCTTCCTTGGAAGTCACTGCTACATAAAAGGGCTTACAGGCCAAGGTAAAATACTGTCCTGAAACGGACTGAAAATGGAAAACTGATCTGGCAGCCTAAAGACACAGAGCTATCAGAAAGGGATTGAGAGTAGAATACATCACCAACGATTTATACAGCTTAAATAGCACAGTTGATGCCTTTCTTCTTCATCTGACAACTTCAGGTTTTCCTTGGTTTTCAGCACTTTGGAAACCTCGCTCACAAGGGAGAGGATGTCACATTTCCTTTGAAACAAAACTGGCTTATGACACATTGTATAATTCCAAAAATACATCATGCATTAATTTGACACAGTCATGTCATCAAGACCTTAATTTCTAATATCTTCTTTTCCAGATACTATTAAAAAATTTCTATTCCTCAGCTATCTAATTTTTAACTCTATTAGAAGAAAAGGGTCTTCCTGCTCATCTCAAGGTCCTTCACATGGGAGATTCCCAAACCTCCAAGGAAGGCCTGCTTCAATCTCTTCTTGAACGTACTATGCTCTCATCCTAGTAAGTGATGGCTAAGGAGCTGCTTTCCTACAATTTCTTCATTAATTTCCCCTCTCTTTTTCTGTGCATTGGTTTTTTTCCCCCTAATCTCGTGTTCCCATTAACTCTTTGCTTTCACCTTGGTTTTGCTCTCCAGAACTCTCCCTCTTTTCCATTATCACCAGACTACCATGCATGCTACAAGTTGTCTCAAATTCTGCAAAGGACCACCGTCATGACTTGTGTGCAATACTCTACAAGCGTAGGAGTGCTGTCTGGCAATTTTTCAGGTAGAACCCTAAAATTTAAGTGGAACATTTTCTGCAAAATAGATGTGCTTCTGCTACATAAACTTTATGCCCTCCTACCTTCTCTAGAATTACAGCTGCTTCTCTCTTGATTGTAAAAAGGCAGGCACAGAGATAGGATAAATGGACATACTGAAATGCTTTACAGTGTCTTCTGGTGGACAATTAACTGTAGCCTGTGAGTCAAGAGAACTGTAAGAGATCCACCTGCTCACAACTTTGCGACCTTTCTGGTGAATTTTAGGAGTTATACATGAGTTCAGATAAGCTGCTTTTTATCTTCCCAACAGACCTCATCTGGTTAAAAATTTGGTATGTCCTGCAAAAAGCAGAATAATTATTGGCAGATTCAGTATTAAAATGCAACAGACCCTTTTTTTCTCTTACTCGTAATACTGAGCTACCCGTAGAGTGACCTAAGATGAAGAACAGGTGACTAGGGAGGGGATGGAGACACAAATCTGTCAATGCCATTACAAGGAGTATTGTCACAATCCGATCCAGCATCTGTTTTTCCCCTATCTCCCTCATCATATATATTTTTCTCACTGTGCGACCCTTCCCCCAATTGTATGTACCCACAAAATAAATCATCTGGTGCTACGTTTTTTATACTGATTGTCCAAAAGTCTTATTCCCTGGTTTCTGATGGAACATAGAATAACATAAGTAGGCCCCAAACCCCAAAAATCCACTCCAAGCTGTAAACTGATGTTGCTGACATCAAACTTGTCTTTATAAATCAGCCCTAAATTAAAATATCAAAAGGAAAGGATGCTTCACCAAGATAACAAATACTGGAAATTATTTTTCATAGCCTTCAATATACAGTCATTTGCACTTGTGAAAGACAATTACAAAACATTACTTTGACTTTATGCATCACTAAAGCAAGAAAATGAATGTGATCCACCAGCATACTCCCTTTATTCTGTTCTCTGTGACTCTGCAGAAAGTCTAGGGAAAACACAAATCAACAATCATAATTTTGAAGATTTCCTTTCTGTGTCCTCTTCCACTAGTTTTCGCTCAATCCCTTTATGGTCTCACCATCAAAACTCAGAGCCATTTACTGTCAAAAAGCTGCATATCCTGGATATAAAGGAAAAGCAGACCTCTGGTTTTTTAACCAAATTCCAAGTTCCAAGATGGGAATATTGCTCAAGAGAAAGCAGCCTGGCTGAACTGTGTAAAAGGATATGAGGTAGGGGATAACAATCTTAAGGGTATAACAATCTTAGTATTTCTGGATGCAAGTTCAGGAAAGAGAAAGCAATGGCAGGTGCTGTTAGTCGAAGAGGACACCTGATGAGCCACTCCATGGCACTGCACACGTAAGCCAAGGCTGATCTTCCTTTTCCTTCCCACATGCCCGGGCAAGCAGCCCAGCTAAATGCACACATTGCCAGCATGGAGATTCAGCTATGAATGTGCTCTTTATACAACACACATTGGCCCATTTGACCAAAAATACTTGTCAGTTCTGCCCATCACCAAAAAAATTAAACAGACCTAAAGCCCTATTGCCAAGGTGGAGAAAACGATCCTCACTTGGGTGAGCAGCTATAGCAGAAATGCAGTAGGAAAGACTAGAAGATGCATCTTCTTCAATCATACTTTTAGTCATGTCTTTGTCAGTAACTACTGTTCTTCTGTCAAATTTGCATAATCCTTTGCACAAGGTATGTTTAACACATGATCTTTTTGAAAGTATTTTAAAAAGAAAGAAAAATATTTCTGCAGCTACAAAGTCTAAAAAACTTCAGATTACAGATTTTACTCTGGCCTACTTCATTATATACCTTGTGTGCAAACTTATTCCATGAAAATATTACCTAATTAAGTTTACGATGCTTTGTGAGGCCTTTTTTTTGTTATTTAATTAAAAACTTCTCTATTTCTTTAATTTATTATGGCATGACCATTGTTAACAAAGCTCACAAAAGGTATTTTTGGATAAATTTTTGCAAAGAAGATGAAGTAGAGCAGAATGAGGGACTATATTCTTAGACTTCTGAAAGCAAGAAGCCTGAAATAAATGCAAGTTGTGAGTGTTTGGAGCAGACGGTGCATTTATTGTAATTATTTCAGACTGCATGCTGATTGGAAAAGATTAACATAAATAGGAGCTGTTATTGCAGATGTTTCTATTCTTGCTAGGAAATCCCTTGAATACAGGAAGCACAGAATAAAAATGTGAAGATGCTGTACTACCAAATCATAACTTTTGTTCTATTCTTGTTTCTTTTCTGGACATACCAGAAGAAACAGAAATAAAGCTTTTCATCTTCAGGATCTGAAGGTAAAACATCACTTTTCTCTGGATGCAAACTTGCTACTTTTACCTGGATGCAAACTTGCTACTCAGCAGCGAGCATTTTGGCACAGTCCCTCCTCCCTTCCACAAGTGCCCTTAGACTGCATGGCACTAGGTCACCCTCCCGAGGCTACATGGCCTGCAGCTACAACCATAGTCAGTGCAACAAAATCCACAGCTATTAAACAGCATTTAAGAACCTGTTCCCCTCTTCACCACAGCAAATTGGACACGTAAATAACTTGAATGTAATTTTGATATTTCCAACTTCCTTCCTACATTAACCAATGGCAAAATTTCCATTCAGTATGGAAAAAATAGAGAAAACACTTCTTTTTGAAAATTTTCCAGAAATTAGAAGTAGATAAAAATATCCAATGACAGTACTGGAGGTGCCTTCATCGTAACTTCTGCTTCACTTCCTCACATCTCATAATTTGTTTTCTTGTCTTCATAGGATCACAAGACACAGAAACCAAGAATTAAAGTAAATTACTCAGGGAAGGGCTATTTTGACTGCAACTTCAATCTGCTCAGGTCTATCACTGCAACACTTTTTAAAAGAAAAATTATACAACTGTTCAAGTTCTTTGGTCATTTGTGGACCAGCTGCATGAAGTATCCTCCATACTCGCTGAGATGAGTCAAAGATCCTGTGGTCAGTAGAGCATCTGTCTACAGGCTGAACATTATTTCCAATGGTTCTGCACTAAACATGAAGCAAAAAGATCTCCATACAACAACAAACATCTCCATGTACACTGTGTTTCACGGTCTCAGGGCAGTTAGCTACACCATCAGGGACCAGACCTCAGAGTTTCCCCAGAGCTTGAAGACCAAGGGGATACCAACACCTTCCCTTTATATTACTCAGCCCTGTGCTTGCTCTATAGTGGATGAAGCTAGGAACACGTCAAACCTAAATACAGTTTTCTTTCCCCAGGAAGGACAACATCCTCTGCTGCCTGAGCCTCACTGTGCCACAAGGCCAAGCTGCACCCAGGATGCTGGGCTTTAGTGCTGCCCAACCCTGCTAGATGGGCCTGGTTCCTTCCCAGAAGAGATCAAACTATTGAGGAGGATGGTCACACAGTACACCTTCAAAACACAGCTTCAAAGTAAAATGTTATGAGCACAAAAACAACAGCCCTGTCTAACATTTACAGAACAACTTTCAGCAGAGTGGATCTCCTGGGATTTCTTAAGCCTTTCCAGGCCAACTGTATAATGTCACAGGTTTTTACAAGTGTAGCTAAGGGCAGAGTTTGGGTCTCCATATATATAATTTCTTAGACTCACTGCCAGCTGTAAGGGGTCAAATGCTGACAGAACACAGAAGCAATTCTACATAACAACACTGCAGAGGAAGGAAAGCACAGCCTGTGGCAGTGGCAAAGGGAATTCACTGCAACTGCTGAGATTTGAAGAAGATTCCCCAACGCAGTTAGGTTGTAACAGAAATTTTACCCTCTTTGCATGGAGGGAGCGAGAGATTTATGGGCACAATCACAAATTCTGCAAATTCTTTCCAAAGGACTGTCCTTGACTGACTGAAGCAAGATCCCAATCTCCCCAAACTAACTACATAACAGGACTCAGCAGGAATGAAATGCATTGTATGACTGTCACTTCTATCATTTTGAGCAGAATCTTGTTTTAGTAGCCTGTCAGATGACAAGGGTAGATATGAATTCAATAGATAATACTGAAGTCCCAGAAACAGTTATTTCCAGTATTTCTGTATCACAAGTCAGGAACAATACCTCACTTCCCATCTGGAAATATGCTGTGTTCAAATCAGTATGAAAAATATCTATTCTTAAGGTGTTTTCATTATGATTTTGCATAAGCCTATAACAAACTGAGACAGCATGCACATTAGGGACGTAAATCTACTATGGCTTACACCCATGTAAGTCATAGCAAATTCACCAAGCTTAGATGCAGGTTTACCCCAAGTCTTTAAATATGAATGATTCTCAATCAAAAAGAAAAAAAAATACACAATACCCATGCTTCCAAAACATATATCAGATTATCACAACCTCTGTGCAACCCTGACCTCAGGTCTGAACCTAAGCACATTCCTGTGGTTTCTTTTCCTCGTAAGAATCCAGGTCCTTTCCCAGCAGACCCATTCATCACCTCCAGCATGGGTATGGGAGGACCATCTCCAGGCACCTGCACTGAAAAGTTTTCTGCTGCCCTGCTCCATGTAACCCTTAGCCCCTACACAGTGGTAAGCTGGTGTATGGTAAGAGTTCTCTGTAGCTGACACCTCTCAAGAGAGGAGTAAATAACTTTTTCTGAAAGCAGCAGCAATGAAAAGGGAAGAAAGACAGAAAGACAAAGAGTAAAAAGTTTGGCCTGTAACCATTCTTATTTGTAGCCAAATATTTACAAGGAAAATTACAAAGTTTTTTTTTGTTATCTCATTACAGTGATACACTATAATAAAACATCTATCCACTCTTGACTGGCACATGCAGAGATGTTGTACTTGTTTAAGCCTTTTGAAGACTTTTCTATCACCTGAGAACACTTCATCTTCTCATTCAGAATGACCATTTTCCCCCGAGAAAAAAAACCCCATCCACCTCCCATTTCAGACCTCCTAAGCTTCTTCAAATAATTTTTCTTTGTTGTACCAATATTTCTAATGGACTTCACTGTTTAAACATCACTTTGTTTCAGAGGAAAATTAGAACAAGGTTTTAAAAGTACTGGGGAAAGAAAAGGAAAAAAAAAAAGGAGAAATGGCTAGCAAGTTAGAGATTTTAACACCATACTGCAAAATGACACAGGACTCCCCCATTGCCGACAACATTGAAATCCCACCTACTCAACCTCCCCTAAATAATGCCACTCACTAAGGAAAAAGAATTGAGCACTTTTTCTCACAATGGTTTTGGGAAAGTGCTCCTGTAGTCAAAATTCATGACCTTGAAGGCTTTATGAAAACTACAGCAATTAAGAACACCCTTAAATTACACTGGCAATATTAAAAAAACAAACAGAGCTATTTTAAGAGTGCAGTAAGCGTAACTAAATTTGGTACTGAAAACTTGCCATCATTCATTTTATACACTGGACTTGCCATCCATCCTATAAAGAAACTCTTCTTTTGTAGAAAAGCCCAGCTCTTGAACAGACTTTTAAGGAAAGCCTATTACTGCTAAGAGCTGTGAGCCCGTCACACAGATAGCCAAAGAGCGAGCCTCTGTCTGAGATGCTTTTCTGGATGCATTAGGAGCTCCATGACTTGTCCTTTGTATCAGTGCTCCTACCTCTGCCTTGACAAATCCTCATGTCCTGTGCACACCCCGAAAACTCATTTTCTCATGGCTCAGCAAAATGCCTCCATCAGGGACTGTCAAGAAAGTAGATGTAGGCTTAGTAAGGGCAAGCTTTAGCGTTAGTGGCATGTTTTATCTTCTACCTTTCACCAGAAGTACAAATCTTACAGGAAATGTTTCAGCATGTTCTGATCTTTCTGCCCTTCATCTCTTCAGATGAGCCTTCTTATGCCAGTATTTTATCTGGTACATCCCTGCCAGTTCTTTATAGACAACTCTTCCCTCTCATGTCATCCCCAAGCCTGACACGCAAGCCCAAACCGAAAAACACTGACCCCGTGACATCTGATGAATTAGTGCTGACAGAGGCTGGTGTTTTTGCTTGGTTCGTTCGTTTGTTTGGGCTTTTTTTCATCACCCTTCAAATGAACCAAGGGCCAAACCCCTAATGAAAAATTAAAGGCTTTCACCATTACAGAGAACTGCAACACAGCACAAGGATGCAAGGTGAACTTTGCAATGTCCCACAGAGCCCCTGAAGGAAAGGGGTGCGCCCCAAAGCTATGGTCTGATGTGGTCATAGGTACACTCTGTCCCTGCAGTGAGAAGGCTCACCGGGAGCCTGTGAAAACCTTCTACAACACTAACACTGAGACAGCAGCCCCACTGTTCAGCCCAGTGCTTTTTTTTGCTTGTTAGCACAGTCACTGAATAGGAATATTCTCCTTATTGCATTTGAGGAAAACAGTGTTTCTCTCTAATCGGAAAAAGTACAGACTTTGGCACAGAAAATAGGCTTGAAAAGGTTAACACAGATGTGATTTTTTTCCCAATTCTGATGTGAAAATGTTGAAAAGATAATGTAGTTATTTATACTGCATTTGTTTTGGAAGTGAAGACACATATTACTGGCTTTTGATTTCCTTTTCCCAGGCTCATTCTTTATTAAGAACCATAAATATAATTTTGAGAAAATAGTATTTTCAAGACTAATAAAATTTGAGTGCAAAATATTTTTAGAGAGGAGTGTAAGTACAATTATTAAGTGGTCAAATAAAATCATCTAGTCAAAGTTATACTGGAGAAGGGTCAAAGTTTATAGCAAATTTCTCAGATTGAAATTATTTCCAGGAGCTACTCTTCCATCCAAGATGCCACTAGGTAACTCCAAGAACAGTCATGAGTAAGGGTGAAGACAGTGAACCTGAGCAGTGTCAGTGTTAGTGAGAAGTCCATTTCTCACCAATATCCAATTTTCACCACAAACTTTCCACCTCTGCAGTCAGCCTACCGCTACATCAACTGACCACAACAAGCTCAGTATCTGTAATTAAAAACACACATGGTGGCTTGTTTTTTTCTTTTTAATTAAATACATGACAATAATCTAATGCACTTCTGAGAGCTGATCCTTAAAAATTCAATCTTTTTTCTGTCAGCTGTGGTATTTAAAGTCACTAAAAAGTTACTCTGTCATTGCCCTTTACCTGCAACTGATTGGTCCAAAATGAAGAAATTATATCAGAAGCATTGAGACCAAATGCTTATAGCTCCTCATATACACATCACGTCTGCATTTATAATAATGTCAATTCTACCACAATACAGCTACTTATTGAATTCAACAGTCTTTTTTCAACACTTTGCCTTAAATATTTTTTAGAAGGAAATAATATTCCTTAAAAAAAGTAAAAATTAAAGAGACTATGGATGCATAGGAAATGGAAGAGGCTACTTGGAATAGCTAAGTGAATGGAAAAACACATGTGGTCACAGAATCAGCCCTCAGCTCCCCAATGCTTTACATTAATCAAGCATTGCTCTGCAAGCTTGATAATATTTTAGTCTCTTTGCAGATGCCAAAGCATTTACTTGGTATTCAAAGCTGCACTCCACAGCTTCTAGAACCAGAATTTAAAACTAGCAGGCTTAGCCCACAGATTAAAAATTGCTTCAATGAAACAAGAACCAAGACACATTAACTCCAGTCAACAAGACTCCTTTTGGGAGCCCACCGAACACCAGAGTTTACCTGCTCTGCAACTCTGCAGCAAGAGAAAAATAAAGGACCTGTGAAAACTGCAGTGTCCACATTCACCTCACGTTTTTCTAATGATTTCCCAGCTAACCCAAATGTCCATAAACTTTTTAAAGCAATTTACTTATCATCAAAGCATCACTTGCCAAGTCATGCACGCCACAATGAAAAAATACTAAGATAACAGTGCATGGTGAGAGTTTCCCTCAGGGAAGACTAAGTTCTTTGCAGAATGGACAGGATCTGTAGAAGTATGTTTCTGGTGATACAGCCACACAGAAAGTCCAAACTGGTATGGTATTTTTATACAAATGAGTCCTGAAAGCAATGTAAAATATATTTTATTGGATCTGACCTGTGGTCAGATTTCATCTCAAGAAAGATCCCCAGCATGACAGCTTTCTGCATGCAAAAAATAAATGCAAGTTTGCAAGCTGAAATCAGTGACAAAGGTGTAATAGGAAATATCCCTATGGCAAGCTTGTGAGAAAGGGCTGTTCATAGACAACAAAGCCTGATTAAGAGAGGGTACATCAATTATTGCTGCACAAACCAGACTGAAAGAACAGCACACAGCTGATATGTTCATAGTTGTTCATACAGCATGACAATGAGAAGGGCTGAGATGGTATTAGACAATACAATAGCATGCATTCAACTTTTAACAGATTCATGCAAACTTTTCTCTTTTTTGCTCACAACCAAATGAATTTGCAATGCTATTTACACTGCACAGTTGACTGTTGTTTTTCAATGTGTTAAAAAAAAATCTACCATAATTGTGGAATTGCTTGGCCTCTGTTTATTTTGTTCCACACTGCTGCCTCACACTTTTTTAAAAAACTGAGAAAAATTTGTTGAAAATGTGGCAGTGGGGGAAAAAAAAAATGGTGAGCTTGACTTGTTCAAATTAGGTGGTATTTCTACAGATGGAGCACCTGCTACAACTGGCAAGAAGAACATGTCACTTTGTAAGAAAAATTTTTGGATTGAAAGTTATTGAAATACCATTTGTATCCATCAGAATTGTTTTTAGAGCCAAAGATTTAGGTTTCTTACATGTCTAAATCCTGTCAAGTCCTACTCTAGCAAAATAAGTATTTATTGAATCATAGAATCATTTAGGTTGGAAAAGATCATCAAGTCCAACTGTTAAATCAGTACTGCCAAGCTCACCACTAAACCATGTCCCCAAGTGCCATATCTACACATCTTCTAAATACCTCCAGGGATGGTGACTCAAACAGTTGTTACAATGCTTGAAAACCCTCTCAGTAAAAAAAATATTCCTAACATCCACTATGCATCAGAACTGTCAATAAGCATACCAAGTAACTGAAAACAATGAGCAGAATACATATATACAATGTTTTCTGTCAAAGGCCAAAAAGTGTGAAAGACTCTGGAAACAGGGAATGACCGATACATTTTTTGAACAGAAATTACTAACCTTTCAATGACAACAGTCTGATTACAACCAAGAATGGGACCAGAAATTACACCTGTAGGGGCAACACATCAGCTTTGCAACCTCAATACATAGTCACAGGGAAAGGATCGCCTGTGTACTGCATGCTGTCATCCATGTGCTGCTTTTCCATCAAAGCTGAGATGTTCTTACTCTATTTGAATTGGTGTGCTTCGGTTATATTCAGTATGCAAGAAGTGACAACTAAAAGTCTGAGAAAGACTGTGATCTGAACTTTAGGGAGTTCTAAGTAGAAGATCCTAAAAACCAACAATTTCCCATTCGTATACCATTTTATAACATGACGCAGATGATTTCTTTGAAAAAAAGATTTCAGTTTTGAATCTCTCAGCTTTAGAAAAGAGGAGATATCTTTGCAGAGCGAAGATCAGTACTCTCCCCTACAGAACAGGACCAGGCGCACCCAGAGAACAGAGAACACCTGAAAATGAGTACCCAGAAACAGATCTCTGATACGAGCACTTCCCAAGTGCTAGTGCAGGTTGGGACAGACACATATTCATGAACAGTAATACTCTATTATAAACTTAGGTAAAAATAGATTGTTCAAAAGTCACCAATTCTCATCTCAATGACTCTTGTGTCAATAAAGCTGAAAAGGGCAAAAAGGACATTTAGAAACACTATCACTCTGTTTGAAGGTTGCAATGGCACTTGTACCCTGTTAACTTCATTTCAGGAGAGAAGAATTATGGGTTATCCTTTCTTTTGACACTAATAACAATAAATTATGTTGAACAAAACATGGGAATCAAGCTAAATTTTAAAGACCATCTAGGGGAAAAAAAAAAACAACAAACAAACCCAAACCAAACTTTAGCCAGATTTACTATAAACTCTGGCTCCTGGATTTACCAATTCCAAGTCTTGTGAACAGTCTCCTGCCTTTGACTATTTTCTCTCTTCTTCAACTCCTGCATTTGCACATATTGATTCTAAGTCTTGGCAAATACCATTTTTTTGCCTAGATAGTGGGAAGCACAACAGCACCATTTCAACATAAATCTTCAGAGTTAAAAAAGCATTACAGCCACTTATTTTTTTATTTTGGTTTTAATGTTGATAAGCTGAAGTTTGATCAATAAGATACATAACCACCATTACTTGCTTAACCACATACAATGTGGCAAGCAACTTCATATACAATTTTTGTTGCAGTTCCTCTTTTAAGAGGAAGAAGCATTTGCCTCTTGCAAAGGCAAGGAAGTACTTGCATGAACTCAACACTGTCCATAATGGTAAACATCATAGATTCAATTGAATGTTTAAAGGCTTCACCCTTTTGCTGCAAATTACTCACATGCACATAGAAATGTACACTTTTTCAGTATTACAAGAACACTTTGCATGAAGCAAATTCTGCCAAGGTGATACACATTTGTAATCTTGGTGAGGGAAACGTTGCCCTCACGTGCTGTTCACATGTCCCATTAACTCCCAGTGCAAGCATATGAAGCACTCAGTCCTTCGACCGCTCTAATGAAATACTGAATACTTCTGATCTTTACATACAAAGTGTCTTTAGTTAGTACAGTTGCAAAAGTATGTAACCTAGTTTTGGTAAATTGCAAAAAATACTCCCTTAAATTTAATGCTATGATTTGATGGAGAAAGCAACTTTGACAGAAGTAAACGATAACATCATTAAAACTAACATCCACAAATTATACTTAAGACAGCCTGCCACCTAAGACACGCCACCTTCAAACGCACATGCTCATTAACTTAAGGTTGTGTGTGCATCCAAAGGATGAAGCAAGAATATGAACTGACCCCACAGAAGAACACTGTGTCAGACTTCCATAATTTGACTAAAGCACTGCTTGTTATGTAAGCATCACAATATACAGATTCAGACAGACACTATTTTCCAATTGAAAACTCCATGGAAATTTAAATTCATCCTTTGACCCTTTGATCCTTTTCTGTCCACCTTCTACTTACTTTATGCATTGTTTCCCTTTCCTAACTTCTTAAAATTCTGTTTGTCTCTCCTTTTATTGTCACTTTGTAACTGGACTTTTCATTTATTGTTCCTTAAATAATTAAATAGACTCCATTTGCTTTCCTGCTTCCAAGCCAGAGCAGCATCCCATTTATGTGCTATCACTCACTTCTATCACCTTTCACTTTCTCTTGTTAGCATATCTTCATAGTGTTATTTGGCAAGCAGAGATTAACTTTTTTCTTCTTCCCAAAGGGTAAATTAGGAGCTTTATGAAACTGCTATTAATGAAGTGACAAATTCATTTAAAGCACACACTAACCAGCTGAACTGACCCTGAAAAGAAGAGGTAAACCTTAATCAAGTACATCAAGATCTGTAGCAATAAGTCTCATCTCCGTTTAAATAAAAAGTTTAATTATCCAGCTCAATGTATCTTTGAAATGCTCTTTTACCAGTCCCGTTTCCTCGAGAGGCATTTTTATCTCCTTTCTGTCTGTGGAGCTGAGATACAAAAAGCCAAATTCAATTTGGCAATTTGAAAAGCAAGGCTTTCTAGTCCCACAGAAATCAACCAAAACATCTTTTCTGAAGGCCTACGGCAAGCCCATAGCACAGCATGAAGCCAAAGGGCTGTGGTACAACCGCACCAACCACCTCAACCTTCAAGAGTCAAACCACCCACTTCAGCCACTACCTTTCTACGTTCTGTCTTCCATTTCTCCCCTCTTTCAAGGGCATCTGGCCTTCTTCATCTGTTCCCATTTGTCTTCTCTCTTTTTTCATCCTCTACAAGAGAAAGAATTCAGCAACCGTTGCTTTTTTCCTGCTGATGGAAACAGAACTCAGGAGCTGTGTTGATCCTTACAGTAAAAGGTTTTCCCCACGTTTATTATGGAAGTCACTCAGAAGTAAGACAGGTTTTAAAAAAGATCTGTTTGCTAAAGGTACTAAATAGAATATTTAAATATCCAGGGGGAGAAGAATAAAAGATACCTTTTTGTTTAGTAACAGTAAGCACTGCTTTTATATTTTGAAGTTCAAACCAAGTGTGAAAAGCAGCCAGTGCTGGATACAAATGCTGATTAGTCTTTAGGGATACACAGTGCAGGTCATCAGTGGCAAGTACAGTCAAAGGCACCACCTACCCACAGAAATCTCCGTGAAGCTGGATCATACATCCTTAATCATTGTGAAATAATGAGATCCTCCTCCACAGTGGGTTCAGCAATTGTTTATCTGAACCACGAGCTCTGACAAACTAGTGAGTAAAACTGATACCGCATAATACTCTTTTCCTCTGGGATGCACCCACAAGTCTGCTGTACATCCAGACTGACAAACCACACCAAAATGACAGAAGCACAGAAACTACTTACGGAAAAAACTGAACTGAAACCAGAAGCAGAGATTAAATTCACCAGAACAACTCCAAACTTGATGCTACTTCACCCACAGGACATTGGACTTAAGAATACACCTTGTTCATGCATGTATTTTGCAATTTGTATTTTGCATGCATATTGCAATCCCTTTAAAAATAGTTACTGAATGTGCTGAGAAATTCCAACATCCTTTTTGCCTGTAAATTTGGTAGATATACTGGCATTTGGTTGATACTAGCACTGAAGTGCTCTACCAAAAATGTACTTTCCAAAGGTTATTTTTAGTAACAAATAACATATTATTTTAAAACACTTGACCAAACAAGCCAAGTAAATGCTACATATTCCTTGAACTCAAATAATTTATTCTTGGATCAAAATACCATATTTTTTAAAAAAGTTTCTGTTTAGCACTAGTATAAGTTTCTAAATTGATCCAAAAGAGTTTTCTTTGCGCTGATGAACTGATGAAACAAAATTCTGAATATTATTTTGCTAGCCACAGAACACTAATTTAATCTGCATTCTGTAATGAGGGCTGATCCAAAGAGCATGCATGCAGATGACAAGGAGAGTAGGTACATGCAAATCCTTTAAGTCATTATAAAAACAACATTCTACTCTGAAAAAGTACCTTCTTTAGTTCATCTTCTGATTAACTGAAATGGCAACAAATATTTCTATACATATTCCTTCTCGCTTAAATCACTCACTTCATAAAAATGTTTAAAATCTTCCTGCCAGTGAGCCATGCATCCCTTGTGTTACTATCATAAATATTCCTAGTGAAGTGACGGGGAATATCCTTAAAAGCAAGACTCAGAAATACCTTATTATTTAACTGAACATCTAAAGGTGCTTTTGTAATGAAGCAATACATTTTCTCCAGCTTTAGACATCTGAGTTAGCACTTCTGTATACAGCTGAATTTCATAAATTTCAGTCCTTCTACCAGGAGGATATTTCTTGAGCTGACATATGCGCTTGCTCTGTTACTCTAGTTACTCTAACACTGTTTCAGTGTGAACTGGAAGAGTTTCCTACCTCCCAAAAGATTTGAAATATGGAGCTCACAGAGTACACGGAAATGAGAAATCACACACGCATCCTTAAGTATTGCTACTCTGTTTATATATCGCAGAGCTCTCGTCGACTTTACTACGGACTTTATTTACTGGATCCAGATCACAGACTTATATGCCTATTCAATGATACTTCTGTTTTGAATAACCTCTCATTTGAGGCAAAACACATTGATTCTTGATAGTTGTAGATCCTCCTTCTCATTCACTCAGGCCCTGATCTCCAAGCTACTGAGCAGTTTCAACTTGCCCTAAGGCAACTGAAAATTACAATCATGTACAGAAGCTCATTTTATTTGGACTGAAGTGCAAATTCTACAGCAGACCTCAGGGAAGGCAAGATCAGGGTTCAGTGACCCAACCAGCAATAGCTGAACAAATGTAAGGAACCTGAACTTAACTTCACATTCTTCTCCTACCAAAGTCCAAGACATCTCATTAGCACCAATGCGCTCAGCCTTACATACTGCTGCACACTGGAACTCTCTGACAAGGGGCCTGATCTTGCAATCTTGAGAAGTCACAGTGTTACCTGAGAAAGTAATCCCATAGAAACCCGTGGCAACTCGAACAAGTAAGTGCTGCAGCAATCACACTGTTCTAATTAATTCCAAGCACTTTTACCATTCAGAAATTAAACTAGAAAATTAACACTCTGAACATAGCAAAGGTTTTGCAAATTACAGCTCACTTTCTTTCCCTCTAAATTAAACTAGAAGCCCACCGTGTGTCTGTCCTTTTTAATTAAATTACTTAGAATATATCAATGGGCAAGCCATATGAACACTATGGTACTCTATATCAAAGCCTTCAAGCTACCACTTTCAGTAAGGCATGATGAACACCTTGCAGTTTAAATGTACAAATTATATGACAGATTGCTCCAAGAATAAATTTTTGTCAGTTCGTTTTCAGCATCCAGAAAAGGCTATCGCAGTCGGAGTTTTCAGCTTGACAAGAGGTCATTTTCCCTTCCTTGACAAATCTGTAACATTTTTTCATGGCTTTTACTTTTTTGAAATAATTACAATAATCGCAAAAGCATTAGCTTATTTTGCCATTTTCATATATATGCAAATACCTCTGGGATTACTTCTTTGAGAAGAGCACTAAATGTTTGCCTGATTTTCATTCTGACTCTTTAGGCACTTGGTTTATTTATGCTTTTCAAGTTATTTGTCTGGTTTTATTCTGTAATCACACCATTTCTGCTGTCTAGGGACAATCAGAAAGACTGGTTCATAACCTGTAGCCTGAATCACTTTGACATTTTCTAACAGATCTTCTAATTTTTAAAAGCAGAAGCTAAAAAGGAAAGAAGAATTCTCACTGGCACATCTGAGACATTTTCCAAATTTTTTGGCGAGGGAAATTACGGATGTGTAGCTTGCCAGAAGGACGAGAGAAGAGCCCGCGGTTCCCACAGACACGGAGTATCAAGCACCCGCTTGCTCCAAGCGATCCTGACATTTCTGTGCGGGCTGTAAGGTCGCGCCCGTTCGCTCCTCAGGGCGCCGAGTGGGCAGCGGGACCCCCGGACTCCCGTCCCCGCCCCGGGCCGGGGGCAACACGCATCTCGCCACGGCTGCGCCCCGGCTGCTCACCGGGGAAACCCCAGCGCCACTCACTACGATCCCGCCCGGCGGCTCGTCGGGCAGCGGGGGCGACGCAGCTCACCTGGGCGCAGCAGTCACCGCCGCTGCCCCAGCAGCTCGGCTGCCGCCCGCTGATGCTGTTTGTTGCTCGGAGGGAGATGCCCTCTTGTCCCCATCGCGGCCACTGCCGCCTAATCCGTAGCAACTGGTCTTGGCAGATCTCAAAGTGGAAAAATCCTACAACACACACGACGTCTTCCCACCCCTCCCCACCCC
>VXBA01003850.1:219573-286454 GCA_013399895.1 Serilophus lunatus
TCCTCCCCCTTTTGTGATGCCGCTCCGGTACGGGACCGGGAGCCGCGGGTCTCAAATCCCTCACTGCTCCCAAGCGAGGTGGTGTCAGCCCCCTTCTCGCAGCCTCCGCCTCTTGATTCTCTCCCCATCCCCCGCCGCCTCGGCGGAGCCCCGACCCCGTCATCGCTCAGCACTCACAGACACCGGAGGTTCGCCACCATGAGCAGGGGGACAGAGTACCTCTACTGGCCCTTGCCTATCAGTGCCGGGCAAGGTGGCACAGCACGGCACGGCGATAGCCCTCGGCGGCGGCAGCAGCAGCGGTTATCGCCTCTCTCCCCGTCAAGTTTCCTCCCGGCGCTGCCGCCCCCCCGCCAGCGCTGCCGCGGGGGCCCCGCAACTCACATCGCGGCGGGGCGCCTTCCCCGCAAAACTTCTCGGCGTGTCACCGCCGGCTGCTCCGCTCCGCTCCGCTCCGCTCCGCGCAACAGGCAGCGCAGCCTCACCTGGCGCGGGGCCGCCGCGCCATGGGAGCGACGGGCGGAGCCTGCGGGCGGAGCGGCGGGGCCCGAGCGAAGCCAACGCCCGCCCTGCTGCCTCCGCCGGGCGGCTCTGCCGCCGCGTACGCCTGCTGCCTGTGCCCGCCGCGCCGCCGCTCCCTCCTGCCCCTTCGCTGCGGCTGCGGGCAGGGAGGGAGGAGAGAGCGGGGCGGGGAGGGAGCGAAGGAGGGGACCTCCCTCTCGCTTCCACAGCACAACGGGGAGGTGCTGCCCGGGGCGGGAGATGCTGCTCGTCTCTCCCTGGGGCTCACTGTGGTTCTCACCTTCCAGCTCCACGGGCAGGGTCGGGGCAGCCCGGTGGATGCCGATGCGCGGGCGCAGGCACTCTTTCCCGCGGAGTGCGCGGTCGCCCTCGCCGGGACCGAGGGGCAGAGATCCCTGGCTGTCGGGAGCACCGCAGCAGGCGTGGGGTGCCTTCAGAGGGTGCCTCCGCTCCCCACAGTGCCCGCCAGGCTCCCCAGCAAAACATAAATAAGGTTATTGTTTTGTCAATCTGAATGAACAGCTGTCATTGCCAATGTATAACACTTGATTTGGCAAACTTGCTACGGCACGACAGTTTTTGCTACAACAGGTGAACTTAACTCTGCATCCAATCTCACCAAGCGTTTGCTTTGATCCGGTTATTCAGACCCTGCTTTGCGTTTACCAGGGTTCTTGGCAGGGTGACTTTATTCTCTAAGAGGTGCTTCTGTGAAATGCGCTATGTCGCAGCAGCTGTGAGGACTGTCACAACGCACACTTGAAGGAACGTCACCAGTTGGTTGCCTCTCTCACTCAAACGTACATTCTCTGTTGTGCACTTTTCCACTCTTGCTCTGCAAAGTAAACTTTCTATTCGTGTCATGCAGCAAAGAATTTTCTTGCCTCTCTCTAGTTGAAAGCATCTGGGTAGATGGGTTTTAGAAAGATCCGTTTTTGCTTGGTAGCTGATTTGCTTACATGAAAGCTGCCTAAGATGCTGCATGGAATAGAACATTAATTGATTTGGATTTCCTCTGGGGTTTTTTGCTGTTTTTTGGTTTGTAGGTTTTTGGTGGTGGTGGGCTGGTTGGTTGGTTGGTTTCGTGGGGTTTTTTTTCCGCTTCTAAATATACACAACTTGTTTCTCTCCATATAGACCATTGTTGAAAAGAAACTGCTAGGTCAGAAAGACCAGTGCTATGGCCACATACAGGTGGTCTTTTGGGGGTAGGAAGGGAAAAAGGAAAGTATACAACTAATACATTGCAAAATGCCATTTTCCATCATTAAACCTCACTCCTGTGAGTCTCTACACAAGTAAATATTTACCTCCATGAGTAATCTATCTGAATCATATTAGCAAAATAATGCAGGACCAGGCCTTTCTATTATACAAAAATCTGCTCTTTTTTCATCTAAGAATATTTGCAAATTGATTCATGAGCACTTTTATCTATGCCTGTCATTTTACATTCTTATTAGTATAAGAGGAAATAACAAATGCAAAGAAACTTGATAAGAATCACTTTCGTCAGTTCCTTACACATTTCTCACACTGACTGACTCAACCCATCTTTGAAGACATAATCAGTTAAAGAATAAAAACATAGTACATGAGGATGCATTTCTATTTGCGGTGTGCTGGATTGTGTCACAAAGCTGGCAAAGACTGACTGAATAAGCCATGACTGAACTGCCAACCTTGTATTACTTGCAACGGGAAACAATTTTCAGGCTTTGTGAGTTTTATTCCTTTAGCTGAAAACTACTCAGAGTCATTTTAAGGCAGTAGAAAAATATGAATCTTTGCTTAGAACCCAAACCCAAAATATAATGTGCAGGAGCCCTTTCTTCAAATTCAGCTTGTGTTCATATTTTCACTACCCAATATATAGGTACTTGACAACTAGGTATAGCCCCTAGAATGAATGCACTTGGTTACTCATCCCTGCAATACACCATATGACAAACATTGCAAACCTCCTTGGAGCGGCATGCTGCTGGTAAGTATTTTGTAGTGGAAAAAAAAAATAGGAGATCTGTTTTTCAATTGGCTCAACAGTAAAAACCAAATAAATAAACAAGAATATTAGATAAAAATGCAGTAATTTCCCTTTAGAACTGAACCTGTATTGTGTGGAATTAACTATTTACATGGTTAAATATCAAGAATATAGGAGACGATTGATCTTAGTTTGCATAACTTAACTTGCATTAGCCATGATGTTATTCATCCTACTGATTTGAATTTGATTGTGTCAAGGAAAAAAGAAGCTCACAAAAGGATAGAAATACTTATTTTTGATGTTGAAACTGCATCTTACAAAAAGTTTTTTGACCAGCTGTACATGAGTAACTGTTTACAGGTTTGTATTCAAAGACTCACTCCTGAGAGCAGCAGCATCTACAACTTCATTTGAAATTAATGGGTGTTTAGTAGATCTCTGAAAAGGAGAAAAATGTACTTTTTCTGGAGGAAAATTTCTGTAAAGGAATGCTCAGTTACTTGCTGTTGAAAATGATATGGATTTTTAAGAACTGAAATACTGCTGATGGCATGATTGTTGTGTGCAGTAGAAAGACTTTATTATTACTAGGTGGAAGAATCTTAGGTCCTTGGACAAACTCACTAGCAGGTTTGCTGCCTAGCTTTCTGGCTTCGCGTTTTCATTTTGCATAAGTGGAAGTGAAAGGATTAGTCCCCTGTTAGGAAGGAGTATAAGTTTAAAGGATAAGGAGAAGGTAATTTGGCTGCCCGTCATTAAAAAAGAAAATGCTAATACTTGCAGACTTCTACACATAGTTGTTAAAATAAGGGAGCATAAAATAACAGGGGGTACCAGATGGTCTTCAGTTTCTCTCATAAAATAATTTGGGTGTTTATAAATATTTAAGGGCCTGGTAGTACCAACCTTTACATATTCTTTTTTCTAATGCAAAAACCCCTACATAAATCAGTAAGACTGTGAGTAAGGATGATTCATACAAATAAGATTTTACAGGATTTTATCCTTAAAATTTATAAACACTAACAAAATATTGCAATTGCTAAATTAAAGAATCGTCTGGTGCTATTTATTCCTTTCAGCTTCCCAAATATTAATATCTTTGTACAAAAATCAGCAAATAATACCATTTCTTTCACTGCTGATATAAATTGAGTGACCTTCACTTTATCAATTGACTAATATTCCTTTTATTAGAGGATCAATTTTTTTCATAGCCAACAATGGTATGAAATGAATGTTCTAGATATAAGTACATTAAAGAAGTAAGTCCCACAATGGACGTGCTTAGGAATTTAGAAGGAATATTGTGTTCATGGGCCAGAGTGCGATTTTTATATAGAGAAGAGTGCAAAGACATGTCAGCAGCACATCCTTCTTGGGATTACTCCATACTCCAAGGAAGGACACGTGCAGGCCCCAGAGAAGTAATCTGCGTTGAGCCATAAGAAAAGTGAAAAGCATGACATTTTACACCTTGGGAATGCCAAAAGCAATGCAAACCGTAGTGTTCACAATATAGCTGCATTCCTAAATGGGATACCTGCTTCTGCTATCTCTCTGGGCCTGATGATACCAATAGTCTTCGTGCTCCTCTCAGTCCACAGGTACTGCTACTGCCTGCAGAGGTGATGAAGTTTTGCCCCGAGAAGATTAAGAATGAATAAAAGTTGTCTTTGGAGAGGGCCAGTACAAATCCTTTGTGTCTCTTAATCTTCCTTAAGCCCTGGGCTGGCAATGTGCAGACCGCCTTGATTTCTAAGCACTGCTACTCTTACAAGGCTTTGAAGACTGGGCAGTAAACACTCTCTTTGAGAAGCACGAGTCGTTTCTGTGTTCCTGTATTCGGCAGGTTCTGTCATTTTGAAAGCTCTTGTCTACATAGCGAAGAAATGAACTGAATTATAGAAGAGAGTTTGTGTTTTAAATAACAGAAGATCCTTAGACCATCATAAAATGTTTAGACTATCAGTAATTCATTAACTCTGAGAGAAAGACATTGGTTGTAAATAAGCTCAACAAATTCAGCTCATACTTCAGCTAGCTCTGATTTAGAGAACAATATGAGTAGGGAAGTATACTTTTCTAATGTGTGCCATCCATTACTTGAAACTGATGTGTTTGTCTTCTCACAAAAAAGCATGCATTTCTGGAATACTTAAATATTAGAAAAAGAACCAGGGAATAAATATATTTAATCCGGGTCAAAACAGGTTAGTAGAAGTTAGGTCTTGTCAGATAAACTTGTTGTGGAATTTTTTGCTATTTTGAAGATTTAGGTAAAAGATTACAGCTCTGCATGAGAAAAACAGCTGTATTGATAAGACATGCTTGGATTTCTGCAAAGCAGTTAATAAATACCGCATGGCATTTTGATTTCAAGTCTGACATTACATGGAATTAACAGGTCACCTATTTCAAGGAAAGTGTCTCACTGACAAATTTCAAGATGTAGCCTTTTAATGGGGAGATTTCATTCAATATGGGGAGCTTTCTCAGCTTTCCCAGCCTTTGCCTAATACTGTTTTATATTGTTTCAGTAGGCCATGAGATAAAATCTCTGCTTTAAAGGCTTGAATATGGTACAATGTATTTTAGCACAGTAAATAAAGAAGATATATTACTTCTGCAGTGATTTGATTTGCCTAAATGATCAGTATCCAACAAGCAGCATACTAAATTCATTTTGCTATCATCCAAAATTGTAGGAATGGACACTGTCATGGAGAGCAGAGACTCGGGGAATGATAAAAAGTGATTACCCTAATCATCCCTAACATGAGGTCTCAGTACATTGCTATGGAAAGGACTCAGCAAAATCCTTGCATGTTTCCAAAATAGCAAGCACGGTTCTGGTCCCTGCACTTTAAAGAAGGTCAGAAAATATTGGAGAAAATCCAATAATTTTGCATGTCAAGTACAAGTCTTAAGATGGGAGGCTTAAAGACCCATATTCCACTTACTCAAGAAAAGCTTGAGAGGATACAGGGAACAGATAACAAACAATGGTGAGCTTTTTCACTCTTGCTGACAAAAGCACAACTAAATTCAGTGACTGGAAGCTTAAGGTTAGATGTAATCAACCTTGAAATCAGATGCAATTTCCTAGCAGTGAAGGTAATTAAACTCTGTAAGAGCTTATGAAGGGAGATGGTGCACTCACCATTGCTTGATCTTGTCCCAAAAAATGGTTGTTTTCCTTAAATACAGCTTTACTTCAGCTTCTGAGAGAACTTCTAATGGACAGAACAGTCTCAGGGAGGGAAGGAGGGTCACATCAGGGTAGATCCCCTTGTGATCCCTCTAGCACTATATCCATTAGAACAATGCATCTGTGCAACTTCTTCCATTATGGCTGAAACAAGATGGCTTGAATTGCATCCTGCTCACTCAGACATGTTCTGGCATTAAGATAATAAGTATAATCAAATCCCATACTGGAGAGCTCCAGTTGCCTACCTACAGCAGAGAGGAAGAATCTCTTCTGGACTCCTCTCAGAGATATTTGGCCTCATATATATGGCAGCAGAACTTTTTGCCTTCCCTTGAATGTATTATTTATCTTGCTGTGGTCAGGAAGAAAGTAAACCAATGCAGATAGTTATCTTGAACATCTGATGCTTGGGTTTGAATTAAGCCCAGACCAGGAGCATTAGAGATTTTAATAGCTCAGATTTGCAAGGACGCCAATATTTTGCATGGATTTTTTTCTGTGATTGTCTGTGAATGTCATACCTAGTCAGTTCTTAAATGTCAGAGGTACTCTGGTGCTGTTTTAGACACATAACAGGTTGGTTTCTCAAGGACTAAAATACTATGGGCGAATGAAAGCAGTTTTCTCAGCCTTGACATAAACATTTAGAACAGCCATGATATATGCAGAACAGATTAGACAATTTGATGATTTCTCTTGACCTTAAATTGTGAAGAAATGTAAAACTTGTATGGGGCTCCCATGAATGGACATGGTTACACCTTGAGTCACAAACACCAAACAGACAGAGGGAGACAAACTCACAGAGAATTCAAGCAACTCCTGCCCAAATTTAAAAATATGCATGCACGAAATATTGACAATTGTTTGCAGGTATTTGCCTTATATGTATCAGAAGAACTTCTCAGAGATACCTGCCTTTAGAAGAGACCTGCCTGACAATTTCTGCCATCAGTAGTCCCTTTCTGCCTATGCTGACAGGACAGAACTACTGGAGAGTATGACAGCTTGGTCGTGGAAAAGCCCCATTCAAAGCACGTTTCTGAAGACTCCCAGACCTAAGATATGAGGTGTATCATCTTCATGACAGGTGAGGGTGCTCAGTATTCCTGCATGAGAACTTAGATATTTAACGCCTTCTCTGGCAAAATATGTATAAACACACTGTGACGTTTTGATGTTGTTGCAAGGTGCAAGTGTCTCCATCCAGGAAAACCATTACTGAATAAATATAAATTAGCTGTTTCTCTCTGTAGACTGACATACGAGTGATAACTTGTTTTTAACCTATTACCCAGAGAGTCGTGGAAAGGAATGAAACAAAACCAACTTGGACTGATGAAACAAGATAGACAGCACATATACGTGTATCATACCGGTATAGATGCACGTCTCCATGACTTACTGCCTCTGTACTAATCACTAATAAGTGTGATGAATAGTGTGATACTGCAAATTATTTATGAACAAAAATAATCACCACAGTATTATAGATCCCCAAAATATTTGTAAGCCTACAAAATCCCAGTAGGTATAGCTTCATATAATATTTGTCATCACTGAATGTGATGAAGAAAAAAAATTTTTATTGCTGCAGGATTGGAGAAAAGGACATGTTATAGCCTCAGCTCATCAAGATAGTCTCCTCAGTTTAGATTTATTACAGATTTCTCTTAAACTACAGTTTTATTTAAGAAATGGGCTTGTGTCATTGAATGTATGTACAGATTGCAAATTATATTTTCCAAGCAAACTCTATTGCATAATCTTTCTGTCATTTTTAATAGCTAGATGGAAAAAAGTTTCCATAAAAATCATTGTTTATGATGGGACATATAAAAAATAGTCAACAGTACCCCAGAATTAGTTTGCAGGGTGTCTGGGCAGAAAATGAGAAACTTTGATAGATTTATTATCTTCCTGAAGCAGAAAAAAATTGATTTTTAAAAAGTAGTCCAGCAACAACTAACAATAACATAACAGGTATTCATTTCAGCCCTCTGAGGCATGGACATTAGAGACACTGTTCAGAAGATACTGAAGAGATTTCTTACTTTATGTACAATAACATAAGGTCTTATAAAACTTGATTGTTCCGGAAGAACTCACGTGGTATCGAGGATCTATTATCTTGAATCTTTCAGAATAATCGGCTTGATCGATTGGTTTCATGTTGAATATTTTTAGCTGTGTCTACTATTGTTATGTAGAAAATTGTTATCCAAATTCACCAGGATATTGTGTGTATTTGCTAAATGTACATATTTTGCCATACATTTTATGTTAGTAGAAATGAAAGTATGATGTACTCCACGGAAGCCACCAACCTAAGATCCTGATCCTGCAGGTGTTTACACATCTTCTCAGTACTATACATCAAGAGTACTAACTTCAAGGGTATTCAACTACCGAGAGTATTAACTTTAACTGAGACTTTTAAAGGTTTTAAAGTAAACTGTGTCCCTAAATCTTTTGTTGAGTGACACTTTTAACAATACCTAGGGACACACTAGGAGAACAAAATATATAGGTTAAATGATACCTCATCCTAAGGCACCTAGATAAAATGGGAAGGTATATGCAATTTACTTTCAAGGTAAATCTTGCTCACCAGATGAAAAGCACTACATAAAAGCAGTTATTACTAAAAGATGGCTATTGTTTTCTGCAGCCAGTTTGTTGGAAAAAAAAAAAAACAACCACATTTGATTTTCCCTTAAATTGTCTTGCAAGACAATTACGTTATGGTGTAGTAACAGGTATTACAGGGGAAATGATGTGATCTGTAGTAACGTATGTATAGTGTCCTATATGTGAAGATTTCCTTCTCTTCTCAGATATTACTGTTACTACTCTTTTTTGGTGCAGAACAACAGGAAGGCCCAAGACTGAAAACCTAAGTTTGTGATTTTTTTTATTTTCAACAATCTCATTTTTTTAAGATTTCCACAGAAGACAGTCCAGTGTCAGCCCCCCATTGAATTAGGTTTCGCCAGTACAACTAGGATTGAGAAGCACCATGAAAGAACCAGAGGTCTATAGAAAATTATAAGCATGAATACTGTCTTTCTGGTTTTCTAGGAAGTGGGACAAGCATGACTTTCTGCAAAGAAGCCAACTAAGGTATTTTTTTGTTACAAGACACTGTCAAACTGTCAAAACTGAAATTACTGACTCTTGATAGAGACATAGTGATCCACAAAAACAATGGTAAAACAAAATAAGTTCAAGTAAGCAGAAATATTTGAAGCATAATTGTCTCATTTCTTCTAGATGTGAATAAAATCACACATTTTTGCTCTTGTTTAACTAGTCAACTGCACACATCCTGACTAGCCTTCTCATTAACTATTGTGTTGAAAGGTACTAAGGGTTGCCATCCAGACTGCTTAATCTAAATAAACATTCGATCCCACTTAAAATCAGTGGTTTACCAAGAATTCTGTCAGGCTCAGTGGAGTATCTGAAGACGTTACTCATGCTGATCATTAGTCAGAGGGGAATAATTGCCCCAGATGCCCACCAGGCCAGAGAAAATGCCCCATGGGTGCAGGGTTTTTCCGGTGGCAGGGGATGAGCCTGGTCACAGAGTTTGTCTAAGTTGTCTCCCTCTCTGAAAAACAGATGGAACTTCGACACCCTTTATTTTCCTATTATATTCTAAAAGAGTTAATTATCCTGTGGCATATTCATTTAAATTTATTTAAATTGTAAATAAGTAAACAGGATTAGACCAAGGATTTGGCCTGACACTTAGAAACTTGGGGGAAACAATACGACAAGGTCCCCAAACAGTACTGCTGTCAGCTAACAACTTGGTTCACTAAGAGAACAGTCTTGTGATGATAGTCGTATTAAAAGTGCCTAAAATCATTAGAATTAATTTTATTATGGTCTCTGGGAAGCAGCTGGACAGGGACTTAGAGAAAGATAATGAGAGAGAGAATTGAGGACATTAAAACACGCTGATTAATAAAATATGAATACAGAAAAAAACTGTGCAGCTGGGGTTTTTCACTAGCATTTAAAAATAGTCATACATATTATTCTGTCACTGAGCCCATATCACTTTAAGTCTTCTAGAAACATATTAAAATTACTCAATGAGGGACCATTTTCAAAAGCTCCCCAGAGTTTTCCATAATAATTAAAAAGAGTTTCATTGTAAATCCTTCTGTCTAGTTCAGCAGGATTATCTGCTTGCAGACAACCCTCAGAAGGCAAAGTCATGGCCTTCATCTGGCAAAATGATTGTCCAGTGATGATGTATTTTTTGTGCGTACAGAAATGCAGTATGAGCACAGTAACATCAGACCTTATATATAGTTGCTACACTGTCTGTATAAAAACATCAACTACATGATTGTTTTTACCAACGAGACATTTCTGATATAGTACCATTCATCTAAAACCAAGGACACATCCGTTTCAAAAGCCAAGGAGAACAGGTAAGGGAAGAGTAAACTGTGCTTCAATTTTCCCTTTTAGAACTAGTATCAACCTCTAGATTGTACAGAAGCGTTATGAAAATATGTTTAAGAATGAGATAGAGGGAGATGAGTGATTGAAAACTTTTGAATGGAAAGATCTGTGTGTACATATCAGTTCAGAAGATCATGATCTTGGAAATTATATGATTCAGTAAAAAAGTGTGGAAAGAAATTATTTAATTCATCTGGAACTGTATACTGGGAAATGAAAAAAAAAAAAAAAAGAGAACTGAATTTCAAGTTCTTATTAGTCATCAATGAGTCAAGACATGTATCTGTATCTGACCTACAAAGGAACAGATTCTTTAAGCAGCGTACCACTTTCCCTGTTGAGTATCCTGAACTGTGCTACATTTTAGAACAGCATCTGTGCTGGCACAGAGGGAAGCCTGTGCAGTTTTCTTCCATTTAAGCCTTCAAGACAGAACTGGAGAGAGAGCTCTATCTTTTCTTCACTCTTAAGTCAAGCACTGATTTACATCCTGTTCCTGGTTTCCTGTCCCTTATGTTTATGTGCAAGAAGAGGTTGGGCAGCAATAAATGCGCTGAGGAATCTCCTCGTGGAGAGCTTTTGTGTGTAAATATTGTATGTGCTTTCAAGGGTAAGTCAAAATATGGCTCCTGTTGCCACAGAACAGTAATGAAACAACATACTCATTTTTATGAGGGATGCATAGGCCCTTCCATGCATCTTACAGATTTTTTTTTGAATTGTTGTTTTCATTATGACCCTGCTAGTTCAGGAGTTTAATAGCACCAAGCAGCTCTGCTTCAGGCTACTATTTGGCACACAACACCACCAGTACAAGAGTAATGGTTTATTTGGACGGTTTAATAAAATTCAATAGCTCAATGCTTGCCCAACTCAGAGAGGCAAAAACGTGTGTGGAGGCTGTCAGATTTTAGAAACTACATTCAGATTGTACAAGGCATCTTTGTCTTTAAAAACTAATTACACAAAAAGATGAGAGTTCCTTATTTGAGGTAATTGCCTTGCCAAATTAGGCAAGAAACTTGTTACAATATTAGCTGACATACTAGTGGGTAAAAATAATGTTCAGAGATAGTGCAGTAAACAGTTGAAATTGCATGGAATTTGGTTTTAAATATCTATTGATGGCTGAATAACAATGTGAGTCATCTGACGTAGTGAGGTAAGATGATAAATTGCACTTTGTTCTCCTTTCTAAGGTGTTTTAAGATGTGTCAAAGAACACATTTCACAACTAAGTACACATAATTATGATTGTTTAAGAAACACATAATTCAGTAACAAACTAAACATATTTGGTCATTACAGATCTTCAAAGAACAAATCTTCCAATGTACTAATTAAGCTAAAAAATTATTTCAAGAAAGATGTTTCAAAACTTGCAATATATGTCTAAGAAGCATCATATACTGCATACACTTGGCTGGAAATGCATTTTCTTTCTTTTTCTTTCTTTCTTTCTTTCTTTTTTTTTTTTTTCCCTGTTGCAGTATTTCCCTACATTTTCAGAACTGAGAATGAAGTGCATTGGGTGATATAATGCTAGAAGCCTTGCAAATGAAAATTTTAATTTAGAGGTTTAGGATCAAATCATCTGATGACTTGCAAAAGTGGTAATAGCCTATATACTCCTGATACCACAATTTTCGTGAAACATTGTTCAGAATCAGTTTAGGTGTCAGGTCACCAAACAGGCCTTTCAGAGGTACCACCAGCCTGAGGACCAAGTGCAGATTTCTCCAGATTGCAAATGAGTGGTCACAGCTTGAGACTATTGCATAATCACTTTCCTAGTCCCAGGAAAACAGAGTAGTAAAGAACACCAGGTAACCCTCTCATAAGCCATGTTTACCCATTGTTCATTTGTGCATTCCTTCGAACTACATGATTTGTGGCTACTACAAAGTATACGTGTGCTAGTGTTCCTGGGCAGACTTTGCACTTCAGCTGCCATGGCTCCCGAATGCCATCAGCACCACTCAAGCTAGTTATTTTAAAGCTAAAGTGGCCCTATCAACGTCAACCACAGCCACTGTGAACAATGCTATGCTTTTTTTAATGTTCAGAGCAAATCCTGCTTGCTTCCTCTTAGTCATCAGGGGCTGATTGCTGCAGGAGCAGCAGGCAGAGTGGGACAAGGGAAACGGTTCAATTGTCTTGCTGGAACATCATAGTGACTTCTAGAGGTCAGGATCAAGTTGGAGCAAAAGCAGGTAACAAGGCTGCACATTTTTTTTGACTTCTTAGAAACAAATAGAAAACAATGAAACTCAGTTCTTCTGACTTCAGGAAAGCTGTGGCAGGCTATAGCAGTATCTGCAACTGGTAGCTTTCATAAACATTGAAACGCATCCTCAAAATCACTGCATTTGTGTTTTGGAGGAAGATTCTGTATTGAAAAAGTTGGCATATTTTATGAAACAGCACCATTTCTACTGGCTGCAAACCTTATGGTCCCTTTTGGTCTGGTCTGCTGGCAGAACTGTGCTTCATCATGTGTACGCTTTGCTCTCACATTCCTACAAACACCACATGGGATGAAGGAAAAGGAGGTACTCCAGCTCAACTTTTTCCAAGTGCATCTACCTTCAAATATCCTTGTCATTCAGAAACAGGCTCATTTACAAATGCCTAGTCATTACACTTGTATCTATTTTTAGAGTTATCTAACACACTTCAAAAAGCACCGAGAAGTGCAATAAAAAGGGCTTATATGGGCCACTTTCTTTGGAAAACACCACTTGATTTGCCATGACTTGCTTGCAAGATGAGTAGTTTCACCCTTGAGATTTTTCCAGGCACTGACTATAGTGAAATTTAATCTCTCAAGCTATATGTATTTCAGTTTCTTGGGAATGAGAAACCAGGAAATGGTAGGACAAGAAAGACACGCTGCTGGACAGAAGATAGAATATTTGAGAAACATTAGCTTTGTGATACACTTTCCTGGGGCAAGTGTATGACCTGGGAAGGAATACCTTGTGCTGTAATGTCTTACATGGCACGAAACATGAAAAGGCTGCTGAAATAGTGTGACCCTGCACCAGTTTGACAAGCATTATTGATTTTTTACTATTTCTCCTATAGGTTGTACACTGCCCATATTTAACACAGAATATGTTATGGTCTCTGTGGACTTCTTGATAGTTATGAACATGGTTACACAGGTACCCTCAAAAGCACTTGTAGGCTGATCGCTAATATTGGCTTTGTATATACCATATTTTCAAAACTTATATTTCAGCATAATCAGCACAAATGAAGGAACGCTTGGAATTACCTCTGGCAACCTCAATCTTTTTTGGCCTCGTTAAAAGAGACACTGAGATAGTCCACAACCTTTCCCTCTAAGTGAATTTAGGATGAGGAATAGTTGCTATTCTTTGTATGTAGAAAGTCATGGGATTTTGATCATATGAGGGAAGAGGACTGACTAGGAAATGAAAACAGGTCTGTAGTGCAGAGGAGGAACTTTGAAAGAATCTTAAATTTTAATGCTGTCCAGGATGATAACAAAGCTTGGCCATCATTTGAAGATGTTCTGTGATATATCCAAATGAACAGAGATTAGCTGTTATTTAGCATTTGCTTCAGTGTCCTCCATAGCCTATAAAATTCTGAGCTTTATCTAATTGTGCTAGAAGGAGGAACAAACCAATAAATCTATTTTTATTATGATTATGTTATACAACTCTGTGAGGAAATACATGTTAAATAGAATGTATGGGAGTACTAGCTAATCATTTTCCAAACATAAGAGTAGGTTTAAGAAGTAGACTGGAGTATGGAATTGTTGTTCAAAAATATTCTTTTTCTTCATGTTGTATCAAGTAGAATAGCCATTTTTAAATAAGTGATTAGAGCCACCCCTCACTACCAGGGCTAGAGCTTACCAGTGTAGTTAAAGTGATGCTTAGCCCCCTTCTTACACAGAGCATCTATTGAAAATGCATTGTACAAATGCTCTAAAATCGCTGATCATTTCCAACAAGATTCTCGACAGGACTAAGGAGGTCAGCTTTGACCTCGTATGCCCTTAAAGGTTTGGGATTTGAGAAATGCCCTTCACTTCCATGCCCTAGTGCCACTGGGAAAGCAACAGAGATTCATAAAGGGATATGCTGGCTGAAATTCTCTGTAGTAGGTTTAGCTCTTGCTCTCAGCCATGACCTTTACTGTTTGAGGTGCCCTGCTCTGCACTCACTTTCCCTCTTGGCGTTCAGGCAGAGTGGGCTGCAGGATGTACATTTATGGGTGCCTTTCGTCTGTGTCTTCCTCATGAGTTTCTATTACTGATAGGTGGGATAGGTGCTTTGACCTGTTTTTGAAAATGGAGATGTAGAGATGTATTTTGAAACTGTGAATCTAAATAATAGATAAGTGTGATGTAGAGAAAAAATGAGTACCACAGAATTAACATACCTAAGTGTCGGTATTTATTAGGTTCCTTACCTCTGTCCTCAGTGATGTCAACTAAATTACCTGGCAGGAGACCTATGCTGTGAAGAACTGCTCTGGCATGTGGGCAGCTGTATGGCAAGGTGCCTGGCACCCAAGAAATTGATCTCTCCTTGCTACCAGCTACATCCACAAACTGGTCTCATCCCAGGGGTGGAAGGAACAGACTTACTTCTAAACTCTGATTCAAGAGAAACCTGTGGTCTAGCAACAAATAACCTGAGTCCACGTTATATCACGTGTACTAGGATCAGAGGCACAACTGTCTAGTTTTGGTTGGGCCACTGTCTTATTTGATATGTTTCTTCACAGACAAAGACATGTTCTCTCTGAATTAAGCAGATGTATGTGGCTTGGGTTCATCTTTGCACATTTCTTTATGCTTTGCTCCACAATAGCTTGTTATGGGTATAACACCATAAGTAGAATAGATACTGGGATTCCAGCTGCAGAAGGAGGAGTCCTGAACAACCTTTTTAGGCTTATAGCAGAGAAGAAAGAATTCTTTGAAAATTTTAGTCACTGAATATTGGAATCTCTTTTCCAACGACTAATCATATCATACTATAACACAAGCCTTCCTTGGAAATTCTGCCAAGACAGCTAAGAATGGATGCATCTCCATGCATATCATTGTAATAGCTGCATACAAAAGCATAAACACATTACAGCTTGCATATTTACAACTTTGAAATTCACTGACCTTGCATTTCTAGGGAAAAAAAAAAAAAGAGAGAGGAAAAAATTACAGGGTTTCTAACACTGAGTTTTCAAATTCACTGTTTTCCAGTAGTGACGTAACTGTGGCATTTTTGACACTGACACAAGATGACTTGCCTAATAGTATCCTAGGCTAAGCTGTACAAAAAAGAGGCATATTAATCCCTAACACTGGAGCTTCCAGCTCCATTCTTTATGTTCAGTTCAGCTATTGCATAAAAGTTTTAATTCTAAAAGAGGTAGGTTGAGGTCAGTTAATTGCTTAAATAAAATGTTCTAAAATATATAATCAAATATAAAATGCATTTCATAATATATACTCAAAGCTCAGAATTAAAATTCAGTGTTCTATACAACATGTGCATGAGTGTGAGGGCTTGTTTTTTTGAGAGCTACTCTAATTAATGTGTGTTTTTTTCTTTTTCCATACATCTGTTGTGGAAATAATAATTTATGGGGAAAAGCCCTCAATACTCATCCTTTTAGAATTTGTGTGTGATGCTAAGCATGTTGTGAAACATGCTAAGCTAATTTTGTGAAACATTGATCATACTTTCAGCTGTACCTGTACATACATAAATATATGTTGACAACCTGAAAAAGTAAGCATATCAAATGGGTTTTATCTCACTTGTTATGTGTAAAATCTGGCAATTTAGTAGCAGTTCAGACATAAAACTGCATTTTTTGCAGGCTGCAACTGTATTTTTTGCAAGAGAGTTAGGAGATAAATTTCAATTTGAATTCCCCCGAAAAACCCATTTGTTCATAATATAAATAGGTTACTTGAATGACAATCTTTGCATAGAGTGACTGCTACAAAGAATCAGTCATTAAAATGGGGTCATGAAACGCAAACCATCAGAGAAGGCATCAGTATGCTTCACTCCAGGAAACCATGCTGCTCAGAGTGTTTATGTCTGAAATGATATCTGTTTGCAGGCTTCAGATCAGTGAAGAGGAACTACAGTGCCTTCTCTTTTTTTCCAGTCCTATCAGGCTGCCAATGTGTCTGAGCTGTCAAGGAACAAATGCTCTGACTTCATCTTGCGTGCTCTTTCCTCTGTATTCTGACAACTCCTCTCAGGTTTGGAGATGTGTCAACCCTATTGTAATGATTGCTGTTAAAGCGGATGCACCGAGGAATTAAATGTGGAGATATATGTTAAAATTATCTTTCTTAATAATCAGAGATGCCAAACCACTGACAGAAATTTCAAAATAATAAGCACATCTGTAATGGCTGGAAGTGGGGTTTTGTTTTGCTTCTACAGATAACACTTTATGTAAAGCAAACTCTCTTCACTATGGTTTTCTTCTCCGACAAAATCTTACCATTAAAACAGTTGCAATCAGAAATCTAATTGCCTTTCAGAGAAGCAGCGGGATTGCATAAAACAGGATCACTTAATTTCTTGTTCATCATCAGCTTAACGTCTTCAATATTCCTGTATTGTTTTTTAGGTGTTTGTATCATCTATTTTAATAAAGATGATTATGCCACAGTCAACAAGATTAAAAAAATGTCTTCAAGGGGAGTGGTTTCTTATGAATACAAAATGCTTAATATATATACAGCCATCCCACAAGTCCAACACCCTTCCTTAGGAAGAGCTTGTAGTTGGTTTTATTCAGAAAAGCCTTTGGGAGCTCTATTAAATAAATTAGGTTTAGAGGGAAGGCTATGTCAATCCAACAGTTTCCCCGAAGTAAAAATTTTAACCCATCCATTGCTCTCAAAGGAATTTGGTTATTAAAAAAAAAAAAAAAGAGAGGAAAAGGGATAGCAACTCATGCCATTTAAATAAATGTCAGCTCCAGCTGACTTGGCCTATTCTGCAAGAATGGCTCTTTGCAGAAGGCTACAAACTTTCATGAGCTTATGTTCGGAAAGATTTCAAAAAAATTTTGTATACTACCTCTCTGTCCATAGTTCATCTGTAGTCGTACTCCTCCTTATCAGCTCCGGACTGAAAATCAATCTGATCTCATGCCTGTCCAGCAATGTAAATGCTGCTAGGAAAGGGCATGGCATGGGGCTTGCTCTAAACTCTTGATGAGTTACTGCTTCGGGAAGATAATTTATCTGAGATGTGTTTTAATCTCTTGATTTTGGTCTTCCAACAGTCCAGTAAGAGTCTACCATGGTCTCTAGACAGAGATTTGGATCAACCTGGCTCTGATCCAGAGGAGTCAGTGTCTCAGCTGAAAAATTCCTGTGTGTAGTAGCATCCACAGCTTAAATTCCCTTAACCTTAGCCCAAACTAAAGTGTGCTTTAGAGAACAGTGTATATGTGGCTTGCTGCCCAGCCAGCATAGCCCAAGCTGGAAAGAGAATGTTCTAGCCCAGACTGCCAACAACTGTCCTGAATTAAGCAGAGCATGGGCGCTCCAAGCCAACACTAGACTACAACTGGAAGCAAGGAGAGAAAGAGACAGGGTAACAAAGCTCAGAGGGATTATGCCTGCTCTCAAATCCTGGCCTCTGTGAGTACTACATGGCTATTCCTGTTGGATCTAGAATTTTCTCTTAACATAGAATAAGGACAAGAAGAACTTCAAACCGTATCTGTTGCTCAGTTGCAACATTGCAAAGGGGACACCAAGACTTTGTCCATTGCTGGGCTAGAAGTTCTGCACCAGCTAGAGACCAAACAGCACTGATCTCTGTTGTACCCAGACACAGCAGACAACTTTAGGTAAATTAATAATGTTTCAAAATAGGTGCAGTACTTTTCATTCTTGTATTTAGTCCAACCAGCTGAAGTCAGTGGAAGATGAATTAGCTCATGCACTTCAAATGACTCATCACTCATGCATTTGCTCTGTGAAATGCATCTCCTACCGCCCATTTCCATGGAGGCACTGTGTAATGAGGGCAGTACTCAGAAAAGAAGGTAGGTGTCCGAACTTCCCATGCTCCTTTCTCACTATCAAATATATCCTGCCAAGGATCTTGCCCATGCAAGTTACTGCAGTGTCACTGATGGTAGCTGGTCTGTGTTGAGTTATACAAGACTAAGAAATGGAGAATCTCAGAATAAATGAGCAAGTTCCTGCAGGAAGTTTTTAATTTGAATGTTCGTGTAATCTCCTATTTAGCAGACAACATTCAAATCAGATTTTCTTTGTTGCTGGAAATATATACACAAAAAAAGCACCTTTGCAAATAAGATCTTAACTCAGATGGGAAAATTCACAGGTTGTTCTCTTTAATTAATTTAAGCATCACTAATTTAAACTAAGTTCTCCTGAATAATTACAGTAACAGCACTTAAAAATAATGTTCCATTGAAAAGCTTTGCTAATTCACAAAGTGATCAGAATTAACATTGCTCATTTCACAAGGAAAGAAAATTGTATGTGTTGTGGCACAAGCAGGAAGTTCTAGTCTATTTGCAAAAAAAAGATAAAAAATTAGATCATTAATACTGACTGAAACAAACAAGATTTTGATATCTAAATATTGTAGGTCTTATGAGAATTTGAAGGGGGAAAGAGAAAATGAAGCAAAAAAGATATGTGCCCACAATGGAAGGGAAAACCATCCTTTATGATACTAGTAGACAACTAGTTAAGTTGCAACCACTTTCACGTTTTATCGTTGCTATAAATACCTCTCTATTTTTTATTAAATTCAGGTCACAATGGCCAGAATTCTCTTCCCATCATGACAAGCAGCTGCTGGCTAACTTGCATTTTTACTTTCTTCTTGAAATTTCACACACATCAGCTTCCAGGCTTCTCTGATTTAATCCTACACACTGTAAATGCCTCTGGCTTTAGTCCAATAAATAGAAAAGTTTTTTTATTTAACCTGATGATTTTTTGATTTTCTATCAAATGTCATTGTGTGGCTGTATTTCAGCAAGCCCCTACAGAAATACAGTTTCTGCAAGAGCAATGCCATGCAAAGAGGAGATAAAGTATTAGAAATTTCTCCTGCACTGACTGATGAAATATTGAATGAACAGCTTTCAACAGAAGTCTGTACTCTTTTGCCTTTACATGAGTTCAGCATACGCAATGCAATTGGGTTCGTGATGATTTGGATTTTTTTATCAAGGGTCTGCTGTTTTTCCTGGAGTGTAATTCAATTTTTTTGATCCATTGGGGAGAACTGTTCATGCAAGGAGCCAGTCTGTAAACATGTGTCATTAGATTGTCTTGGCTGACTGTCAATGTTTGACTGTTTGTGAGATAAAATATATAGATTTATGTCTGTAAGAAGGGTTGGTCTGAAAGTGGATTTAATACATGCCATCAGGTAGTTATATGGCATTTCCGTTGCACACACTCAGAACACTGAGGATGCTGTCAAAAATTCCTCAGTTATAATCACAGTCAAAAGTTAAATCCATTGTTTCACGAAATAGTTTGCCACAAAACAAGAAGGTGTGTAAAAATAACTCGTGCAGCATTGTAACTGCCTGTTGCCCATTATGACTGTGCAAACATGACTAGAGCACACGTAGGGTTCTGCCTTCTTGGACGATACTCATCTTTGTCTCTGGTCTTTTGGGGGTTGGTAAAATGAGGCTACTGATCAGTTTTACTTACAGGCTATTACCACCACAACCTGGTATTTTTTAGTAATCTTTAAAGAGCCAAGACTATACAGTGGAGTAAATATCACAGACAGGAAGAAAGTATATGGAGTTCTATAGGGAAGAGTAAGATGGCTAATTTTAGATATCTCTATCATTAAGCATGTGAATATTATATACAGGCTAGCTGTCTGGCACTACTTCCGTAACTTCCAAGTTAAAAGAAGATTTGGACTTTTATTAGTTTCTGTAGAAAACAGCAGGAGGTCATAAAAGTTCAGGTATGTGGCACTTTCTTCATTTAATCTGTGTTGAAATCAATGTAGTGTTGAAAATATTAGCATTTGGAAAGACAAAAAGGTTTGGAGTTGTTATGGTTTTAACATATTCTTTTCAGTCTCTTCCTTTACTTCTAAAATTGATTTTTGTTTTGCTTTTCTTTCTGATATCAACTAGAAAATTAGATACTATGGAGTGAGCAAGATAAACAGCAAGAATTCTGATCTTTTTCCTCATTTAGAAAACTGAGATTACTTTTCTATTGGTTTGCATTTGAGATATGCTGTTTTTCAAGTGGTTCTTAGAGCAAAAAAACTTCCTAAAAAAGTATCTCTCCAAAGCGCTTTCTTGCAAATTGGGTGGCAATACAAGATTTCTACTTTAAACTTAGACACAAGTATCAGAAAAAAAATTGTAATATAAAAATATTTCTCTTTTAATTATATTTAGATATTGCTGGGAACTTCAGTCCAGTTAAAATCTGACAGTAGTTTCTCAGCTGACTTAGGCTGATGTTGATATATTGCCCTTTGTTTAAAGGAAAAATATCTGAGCTGTAGGAAAGATGAATAGTGTATCTTTGCCTTGTTGTATTACCGTATATGAGACTTAACACTAAGTGTGTTTAGATACTAATTTCTGGGAGGATTATCTAAAACCTAGCCTTTCCTAGTTTGTACCTGTTTAATTCCAAGGCTGAATTCTGAAATGCTTTCTTAGGCAAAACTCTCCTTTATCACTAAATTGTGAGATAGAATTTAGTAGTTTGAATCCAGATTTGCAAAGGCTTTTGGATACTTAAAGGTGCAAATAGGCATCAAATAAGATTTGCAAAAAAAGCCTACACAGGATCTAGGAATAATTCCCTTTGAGAAGTAATATATATTAGGTGTCAAACAGACCTGGTATTTTGGAAATACCGTTGGGCATTTCCATGCAAAGTTAGGTGCCTAAGGGTCTTCAAAATTTTTACTGTTTGCCTTCTGTCCAAAATTACTTTAAAATCTGTCTCTTAGATTTAGACAGATGAAACAGATATAAGAAATTAATATATCAAATTAAAAAAAATAGATGTACTAACCTGTAAATATCTGACACATAAATTCTGGATGTTCACATTTTGAATTACTATCTCATGAATTATGAGACCATGAGAGCATAATATATAGGGAACAGATTACCTGACTTTGTAAGGCTGTTTATAAGAACACATCTGATTTGTCTCAGCATTTGAAATATATTTATAGCACATCAGCTCCTTTTCAATTGCAAGTCGAATACAATGTGAACTACTGCATTTTTCTCCTGCTGAAATCCAGAGAAATTAAATTGCTGCCTTGAGCCATGTTTTGAACTACTAACTATTGCCACTTGAACCAAAAAAAGCTTTAAAACTTACACTGCAAGACTTCTCCAGAAGCTGCAATAACCCCCTCCAAGCCTCTGAGTCAGCTGCTGATGGGAACGTATTTTTTTCAGGTTGCCCCACAGGTATTTACCTTTCAATCAATCACTGCTGAGTTCATTTTGTGTTGATCTAACCCAAATATAACCATAAGTCCCTAGCAAGTATTTACAAGAAATGCTAGTGTGCCTAAAATATTAGTGTGCCATGACCATGCACATTAAACAGCCCTGAGCGTAAGGACATGACAGATGAATCTTGCTGTGTCCCTGTGCAATGAGATAAACAAATCTTTGCCTTTCAGCTTTTTTAATCAAACAAAGAAAACAAAAAAAGATTTCTTTTGGTCTGTTTTTGTATGTGTGGCAGTACCAGTGCCTTTCCCAGTTCACTTATTGTGATTTATATTTTCAGAAAGTGTATGCTGTGCTGCATGAGAAATGTCTCTGTTGAATTGAATTCTCTGATTGCAGTAACTCTAGATGAGCTCAGTGTCTTAATCTGATGGTGATTTTTTGTTTTTATAAAACCTGTGTGTACAGTGGCTGCACTAATTATAATAATTCATTTTGGTCTAATCCTGTGTGGAAATTGCCAGAAAAAAAAATATTTGTTTGTTGCTTGTAATAAACCGAAATAATACTCGACAGCAAGTGTATTTAAGTACCGTGCCACAGGTCAAACTCTTCTTTAGCTGTATGAGTTCGATAAAGCGTCAAGGAGTTCAAAATGGACGGAAAGATTTTTCTAAAATTTAGCAAGACTTCTGTAAGCACTGGCATTAATATACCAAAAGATGACGGAATATCCAAGGTGTCTGGAAAACTAATGTTTTTATCTGCAGATCTTTCTCATGAAGGTGCAGGAAAGACATTCACAGAGGAGGATATGAGAAAACAGAGTACAAGAATTAAAGGACTAAAGGTGGCCTGAGTTCCTGTGACTGGGAATCCAGCAAAGCTGAGCTCTGGGAAAGTATACTCTAACTGCAGAATTAATACTAAATGCTAGTGGAAATTGGCCAGCAGGCAGTACTTTTGTAGCAGACCAGGAAAAAAACCCCCTAAACTTGTGTGGCCAGATCACATCTACAAATGTGTCAGCAGCGCTGTGCCTTTTGTACAAATGGACTTGTCACTCCCTGAAATTAGAAGCCTTC
This sequence comes from Serilophus lunatus, assembly GCA_013399895.1. Lineage (NCBI taxonomy): Eukaryota > Metazoa > Chordata > Aves > Passeriformes > Eurylaimidae > Serilophus > Serilophus lunatus. Next base: position 242,348 of record VXBA01003850.1, read on the forward strand.
TCCTAGATAAGTAAACTGGGATTAAGGCCTTTGTAATTAGGGCAATCATAAACAACATGCTAGAAACTAAACACATCCCAGTAAAAGCATGTTATACATTTCTTTTTCTTATGGACTTCAAGAAGCAGGAGATGCAGAAGAGCCAACAGAGTCTGCTTCAAGTCTCATTCCAGTCTGATGACAGGGACTGCTCTTTGCCCATCCTTCCCAGTGTTTGGTACTAGACAACAAGCCTTATTTTAAGGGCATCAGCCAATGGCACATTTGCACGGCTTTCCCTTGCAGGATTCCATTCCTAGCCTTCCAGCCCTCTGTAAAAGGAAACTTTTTAATATACATGCCATACTAATGCAGCATGGGATTTTGGAAGTGTGCCATTTTTGTTTCTCAAATTGGCAAGAACTACTTTTAAATTCAAAATAAATTTTAAAAAAATAAAATAAATAAATAAATAAAACCCTTCACAGTTTGAACAAAAGAAAAAGTTTTTACAGCTCTGTACAACAAAGATTTCTGTTCTCTTCCCGAGGTACATTGTTGGAACTGGAAGCACTTCCTTCCCACACCTTTGAATTTTCAAAGGTGATGGTAGTGAAGTGACCCAATTAACGTACTTAGCTTTAGTATCCTCATGTTGCTTAAAGAAGTTATTGGCAGCAGAAGGTTGGAGGCACAGTCCATTCTATTAGATAAACTATGTCAAGAGATTTTTTACTTAGTTGATGCTATCTTACTTTCTTCTGAATGTTCTTCTTCAGGTTGGCTGTGTGGGTGGTGGAGCAGGGTTTCCTGAGTGGAAGAAACAGAAAATAGGGCAAAAAGGGAGCCTCTGAGAGAAGTCTGGGAGACCATTGTCCAGATATGATGAAAGGGAGGAAGAAAAAACATGTTTATAACCTTTGTCATGGAGGAAAGCAGCTGATCCTGACCCAGCAAATCAGGATGTGGTTGTGCTGTTGTGGAAAGTGGTGAAAATGGGGACAGAGAAGCACAGCAGTCCAGCTTTGGAAAGTGACAGAGGAGTCTCCAGTTGCTATAGGGGTCACAAGGTCCTCTCAGGTCTGTTTTGTGTGAAATAATTTCTCGTTTCTCAGCAGTTCACTTCTGGTTTTGTACAGTTCACCCTGCACAATCTGCACAGTCACCAATGGTCTCAGCAGCCAAGGAGACACATGCTGGGTATAGATGCTTCCACAGCACAAACACACAGCAGTACAGGCCAGTCTTGCCATTTTCCATACAGCTACTTTAAAGGCTCCCAAAACATGTGAGTTACTTACTCATTGTTGGCTGCTCAATCTCAGGCATGGTGCTTTCCAAATAACATGAAGACAGTAATCTCTCCCTACAGAACAAGGTCCAAAATAGGAAAGATCTTGTTGGAACAGTGGTAAGGGACGCCAGATACAAGCAAAGGGCTCAAGGCAATTAGCAGTGATCACCCTCTTAAAATACTTTTTTTGCTGTTGTCATGACACAGCAACTTTCCATTCTCCCACTGCCTTCATATCATATCACATCACCATTCAGTTCAGCTATTCACCTCTTCCATCTGCTGGAAATCTCAAATACAGTTTTCCAAAGAACTCAGTTTTTATTTCTTATCCAGCTAAACACAAAATTTCTGCAGTAATAACATGTCTTTTCCAGGAAAGCTCATGCCTATTATCAGCTGGATGAGAGCTTCAGAACTCCCGTACAAGGAGGTAATTTTAACTGTTTATGTGGTATTAGGCTGTCTAAAGGACAGAGGAGATTTCTTATTTGATTGTATCTCTTTCTTATGAATAAGTCTCTGAATAAGAAGAAAGCTTTTCCTTTCTACTTATTACAAGTTGCTACGTAGATATGGCATAAGCAGGTGCCATCCTACACTAGCTGATGAGTGAAACATCCATCCACAGCTGATGTATCAGGCAGTCCTCAGCATATTCTGAAATATTCTGGAATTTCGCTGTTTGAAATATTACCATTTTCTCAGCAGTAGTAGAAAAATATGTTGAAAAATATCTCAGTAAACAGACTGACCTGTTCTCCTGGGCAAGATGTTGAGAAAGTAGGTTAAACACTGTGGCTTGTCAGATGTGCTAATAGATGAGGTGTATTACCAGCATTGATCCTAAGAAGAATACACAGAGCAAATGTCACTTTAACAACCACTGATTGAACATGACTATGGCTGATAGCACTTTCCTACCTCCTCTGCCTACCCTCAAAGACTATGTCCCATTTGTTTACTGGAAATATCCACGCTTCCTAAAGATTCACAAGGGACTGTATCACTCTGCCAGCAAGATCTTGCATGTGGACTTATTCTGCATTTGTTTCTCACTGTTTCCTCATCTAGACAATTTAAATTATCACGATCATGCAACCTTTTTGCCAGCAGATGAGGGAGCGCAAATCATGCCTAATTTTGCATTTGGTTATGCCACAATCATCACAGAAATACTAATGATGTCTACATTCAAACTGAGTGACCTTAGCTAACTTGTATGTTTACAGATACTTTCAAAGGAACAAACAGCCCTGGGCAAACTGTTGATAAAGTCCACAAGGAGATGGACAGAAAGAAGGAGTCAACGAAGAAAAAGAGCTTCGGTGAAAGATGTTGGGAAACAATCCCTTCAGAAGGCCTGATAGCGTGAGATGAGGATCTTCTTCACATAGAGTTACGGCATCCACATATTTTTGTACATGGACTTGCCCAGACCCAAGCTCATGCATCCAAGCACCTCTCGGCTGGCAAGCATCAGAACCACTGAAGTTAGCTACAACACAAACTAGGCTCAAATTTATTACTCTAACTGCATCTCTAAAAGAGAAATGTAAAATTTTCTTCTACCTGCAGATAGCATTTCTCCTATACTTACTTTCCTACTCTGGCTAACAATGTGAGGTTATTGTACTGCAAGCAGACCCAGAAACACCCCATTTCAACCAGATGTCTCCTACCAGCAATAGGTCTATAATGCCAACTGCAATTAAAACCTTGAAAGTACCATGCAGTATCTAAAAGTTTATGAATAGCAACGAGTATGCTATTGCTCACAGACCTTTGAGCTCAGCTTCAAACCTCAGGTATTTTTCATTATCCTGCAATCCTCTGCACATTCAGATTAAGCAAAGTTCTGCCATGAAATTCTAAAAAACAGGGTAAAATATCTCAGGACATGCAAAAACTCACCTGCTCTGATTCCACAACAGGGAAAGCGCAGCTCATGGTGCAGTACCAGCATAAAGCAACATAAAGCCCAGATAAAATACACCCACTGTTACATGATTTATGACAAAGCATTCTCAGTGGTGCATTTGGAAGAAGTGAATTCTGAAAGCTAAGGCGCAGATTCAAAAAACCAGGTTTTTTCTGTTTAAAAAATAAATCTAGAATTCTTTTTCTGTTATTAAAAAAACAAACAAACAAACAAAAAACCCCAAACTAAACAAACAACAAAGCCAGCTTGGGAAGCACACTCAGGGTTTTCCTTACGTACGGGCAAAGACAGCCATGGCCTTGTATATCTTCAAACCATACAAAACAAACAGAGAGAAGCAGTAGTATCACATATTCAGATCTTTCTTACCAACTGGTAGATGAAACCTGTCTCACTTAAACAGGTCAAGATCCTTGTTTCTTCGATATGAAACTCATAGAATTATATATATGCATGTAGAGAGAGACTAGCACTATATATATATTATTTACAGTATGTTCTGAACAGAGGGGTTTTCTGTAAATACCTATACTCAGAGGGATGGCTTCAATCCCTGTTAAGGCTATGCTGTAGCATCTGAGGCTTAATGGATGTGTGGTGAGACCAGGGCAGCACAGGGCATCCAGACTTCTGCCCCTCTTTTACGGGATTCTGCAAGCACATCCACAGCATCTGGAATGCAGGGAGTGTGATTTGCTGGTAGCAATAGATGAAATCCTGACTCTCCTTCATGATGTTGCATTCCTTAATTTCCCTGTAGACAGAGTTTTGATGGGTGACTTTGATAGAACACAACAATGGAATGCCACCTGGTTCTAAAACTGCATCCAAAGGCAGTTTGGATAAAAGCAATAGAATGATGTAAATCTCTCAGTCTGCTGTTTGGCCTGCAGCTTTGTAACTACCACTGGCAGCCTACCAGGCTGTGTGTTCAGGCAGTCCTTGAGCCTGCAGACCCAGCCTGAGGTGACCATAGTGCTGGTCTCCCTCTGCAACTGTCACTTGGCTGCCACCTCCACCTCTCTGTCCTCACTCCCACTCAGCTGCTTCTGATTGCATGCCTCAGGCAATAGTTCCTTTCCTTCCTTCTGCTCGGAGAATTAACAAATCAAGATGGATACTAACCCAGGAGGCTACATAGTGCCCCATAAAGAGCCAACAGTGTGTGACAGTCTGCTGTGTCCCAGCTGTGTATTCAGTGACCCCAGGTCTGGAACAACACAAAAGGCATGGAGCATCTGGCATCTGACTTGGATCCATGTAAACAAATGATTAACTAATACTCAAAAAAAACCCCACCTGAACCATACAAACTGTTTATCTCTATATTTCTGTAAAAAAAGTTTTAACACTGGCTTTTGTACCTTTTATTGCAAAATCTTAGTCCAAGTCAGTTATGAGCAGAGATATGTTATGTGGGATCACAAAACATGGATATTTGTGAATTCAGTTTCCTTAGGTGCTATGAAAAGGACATTCTAGCATAGCAGGAAATATTGCTGGTTTTTCTTTCCACCCACAACAACTTTAGCTCCAGCAGCAGCAGTAGTATATACTTCAAGCTGCTGGCCAGCTGTAATAAGATGGATCCGTATCTCAGGAAGAACAACTGGCCTCTGAAAGCCTCCTCTTTCTGAGAATGCCTCAGGACCTAGTAACTATTACAGTTAGTAGAACTGAAGTAAAGAAGACATTTGTGGTTTTCACTCCCCAGTTTGCTAGTTAGATTAATGGCTTCAGAGGAATGGTTTAAGTAATTTTTTGGGTTTATTAAAAGAGGGAAGGTCTTGGACTAGTTCCCTTAAGAATTTACATCCCACAGGGCCTAAGATTCTTCTCTTGTTGTTTTCAGAGACCCACTAGAGACTGAAGCATGGATGAGAACTACAAACCTTGCTCTGGGTCTCTGCCTAGAGGAGAAAGAATAGACCACAGAGCAGTGCGAGAGACCAGGTGGGAATGACAGCCTTTTCTGCATCTGAACTATCAGGGGTATGAGGTATTGTCAAACCCTGAAGGTGACAAGGGTGTTTGCCACCTAATTCAACATCACTCCAGTCTATTACAGGCTGGACTGAGGACACTAACTTATTTCATATGACCAATACAATATAGGCATCACATTTGGTTACATGAGTTATACGATGGCCATCAGGCATCTAAAGGTAAAAGGTCAGGTGATGTTTTAGTTTCTCTCTGAGTTCCTTGAAACATAAAAAGAAATGAGAAGGCAAACGTCTCAGTGAAAGAAATCAAAGTAATATTTATAAATTTTTTTGCTTGGCAAATGTCATTACTAAAACAGACTCTGAAATATGTGAACTCTTAAGGCTCTCCCTGTTTCCCCAAGACTGTCTATTCATTGGTATATGTCTGGGTGTGCTTTTAGTGTAGTAAAACCACCCCAGGAGTATGTTGTTGAGCTATAGAAAATGTAAGACTAGGGGAAGCATTCAGCTCTGACTCATTGTCTGTGTCTAACCACAGGATCATGAGCTCGGAAGGAGAAAGCAACTCCTTCATCGGCACAGGTAGCTTACAGTATTCTTTTCCTCTGTAATTCAGTCATGCAACATACAGTTTTGTTTGATTTTTCATCCCAAACATAGTCACTGTAACACTATAAAGTAATGAATGAGTGAGAGCAATGTCCTTGTTAAGCTTCTGGCAAGTTGCCTTGCTCAGGATGTGGAACAGCAGCTGAAAACAACTAAACACCAAGTCTATATCCTGAAGCCTTAGGACTGCAGTGCTGTTGCTAAGGATCCTGCTTGCAAAGTGCCATGGTTGAATAAAGTAGGTCAAGAAAATTACCATTATAATGAGATTCTCCTTGCTGTTCTCTAGCCTGTCCCCTACCTGGCCCTGCACCACTGTAAGACCTTCCTCACTGCTTCATTTTGCATTTGTGCACAATTGCATAGCTGCACAGATGTGGGGATGACAGCAGGCCTGTCAGCATCCTAGCATTAATTTATGAAATTAATATTGATAATATTCATATATATCCTTTGTGAATCTCAGCACATCCTTAAATGAGCAGAAGCAGAAGAGCTAGTGCTGCTGGCCGTAACTACTGGATACTGATAAGGTATAAGGTAAACTTTGTAGCAAGAACATTGTAACTGGTGATAAGTGAGCCTTCTGATTACTTTTTATAGTGCTCCAATCGTAGTAGTGGAAAACAACTTTCTGTCCTATGAGAGAAAGCACATTGCCTTCTGTAAAGGGGATAATACCAAGTGCGCAACAGAATAAAGTAGACATTTTGGACCATCTTGGGAACAGCACAGTGTGTCATTCTTATCCCGACTGCAACACACAGAGATGGAAAGACACTCCATTTCTGCCTGGTGGGAAAGTCTCACAACTTTTTTTTTTTTTTTTTAAAGGGAACTGTTGAGTGAAAGCCCTCAGGTTGAGAAGGATACTTTCCAAGTGAGCTCGGTAAGCTATTGCTGCCTCCTCCCCTTCCATCAGACAGCCACCCTCTGGTAGTGAACTGGTACCAGACTACTGAAAGGATGGATTTAAGACCTGATTTAGATACCCATTGAGATATACCCTGTCTTGCTCTTTCGCTTTGGCAGACCAAGCATCTTCTTCTTCACTCCTTGAAAGCACTGAATATTTTCTGAGGAGATGTTTAGTCTTGTTATTGCACCCACCAGAAAGACAGGCACATACTTCTGTGAGAATATACTAATTTAATGAGTTAACACTGAGTATCCAAATTAGGAGCTCCCAGTTGCCATACATCTGCCTGATTACAGCCCTACTGGTACAAGCTTGCTTTTTGACTTGGGATAGTTTGCTTAGGGGCCACCTTATGAATTAGTTCAGGGTTCAGGACCAAGACAATATACTCAAAAAGTACCAACAAAGAAGAAACTCTGAAAGACCCTGTTAGCCAGGAATAGTACAGATTCTCCTCTGCTTCCTTCTAGGAGTAGTCTTGCTAGTGGGCCTATATCATCATTGTGGTTTTATCTTGATAGCACAGATTTTCGAGAGTAGTGGCCAGGTCTAATTAATTTCTGTTCTTCCCATTTTGAGAACAAATATATGTTCTGTCTGCTCATTACTACTAGTCAGAAAGGCTAAGATCAGGTTGTGTAATCCATGGCACAACCCAGCACTTAACCCCACATTTCCAGCCAGCCATACCTGAACATTCCTAAGAAAATGACCCAATATGTGATAGTAAGAAAGAAATTGTTTGTCTCTGTTCTGTCATCAAAATGAAAATATTAATAACTACTTACTTAATAACTATGAATTAGATATTTTTGTACAATATTTCAATTGTTTGAACTGTAATTCTTCTATCAAGAAAAGCTAGGAAGTATTAAGTGTTTAAAAAAGTGCTAAATTTGAAAAATTGCATGAAAATGAACTCCTTAAAACAATAAGCCTTTTATGCTTGTACAGCAACTTTGTTCTTCAGCAGTGTTGCTGTTGTTGAGCTTTTCCGTTTCCTTCATAAATGCCAACTGTCTGATGAGAAAGCTGTTTACTGGTGATATATAATCTCCTCCTTCGTCTCAGAAAGAGCTTGAGCAGAGGGAGGCGTATGCCCTCTGATAATAGCAAAGCCCAAAGTGAGAAATATAATTACACGTGTATTTTTGTCATCTTTTCACCTGAGGCCATAGACATTTTGGATCTAGCTCTCTTGTTTTCATGCCAAAGATAAACAGATGATGCTAGTCAAACATTTCCTTTGATGCCCTCCTTTATTTACAAAGACTGCATGGGGAGTGTTATTTCCATGAAAACAGCAGGAGTAAAAGAGAATCAACCACCATTTTCAGAAATCTCTGATTTTGCCTTCCCAAAGGGGTTTGTGCTAAATACCATTGCTTTCGCTTCCTCTAATGCAGATTCTATTTTGTTTTTTGAATCTGTTCTTTTTTTCTCCTCCTCACGCAACCATTTTGGGGAGCAATTCCCAAAACTTTGCCTTTGCTCCCTGCCTCAGGGAATCCTCCACAGCTCCATTGCTGCCAGGATGCTTGGTGCACTGTTATTTCCTGGGACATCTTGTCATAAAGGTCTACTTAAATGCTCCACCTGATTAGCTCAAAACCCCAGGATACGGTACAGCTCTTCCCTATAAGCAGGCACATAAGCGTAATAAAAGACTTGGTTCACAGCAACCAAAATAAGCTTTCAGAGTAAAAGGAGATCTCCAGACAAGAAAAAAGCTACAAGTTTTAAAGTACCAAGTTTACATCTAGAACAAGAATCATATGGTGTCTGTTGTGCTCTGAGGCTTTGTAATCTTGTTTTATTTTATTTCACTGCAGTTGCAATTGTCCTTTGATTCTGACAGGCTATTGTGGTATTTTCCCATGAGTTCTATTTGGATTTATATAAAGGATTTGATTGGATGAGATCTCTTATGTATGTTAAAGTGTTCCTGGGTCCTGCTGTTACTTACGTGTTTGCTCCCTAGGTTTTTTAAGTATTTGACAAGAGGACTCCTGGTACTCTTGACTATCCTTTAAGATACTTTGACCAAAATGCCAGTTCCAATTAGATCAAACAACCCAACTGTGAAGTCAGTTTTGTACTTGTTCCCCATTTCAACCCCGTCCAGTGCAGCTTTCTTCAAGCATTGTGCTCTCTGCTCATCTCCTGAGGATGAGGACAATTTCTCTAAGACCTGCAGGAAAACAGCACCAGATGCCCGCACTTTCACATTTCAAACTGCTCCAGCACAGGTACTGCTACTGGCTACAGCTGTTGCAATGGCAAGGACAGCGGGAGAGTACAGAGGGTGCATCTGTAATGTGTAATTTCCTTTGGCACCCTATGCTTCATGCTATTCTTTCCAAAGCTAGGGCATTTAACACAACGCAGTCACTTTGTACAATGCTGTCAAGAAATCTCTGCATTCTACTGATATTACTGGTCATCCATTCTGATCCAGCTGCTAGCAGAAGATTTTGAGGACAGAAGACAGTAGTCTATACTAATAAGGGTTTTCAGTAAATATTTGATTAACAAAAGTTCAGTCATTACCAGTGACAGGAAGCAGCACTTCTCACTGCTCCCCAGCCATTCTACTTCATCGTTGAGGCCAGTGCAAAATAATCTTCAAAAATACTAGTGAAAGCAGGGAATTAAGGAGTCATATATAGTGCTTATAGCCACAGACTCTCCACAAGTGTCAAACCAGGCCAGGAGACCTGTCAGAGACAGGAATGGGGCAGCCCTTTGCTGCTGTAAGTCCAGAGGAAGTGCTAGATCAGGGTGTAAATTAGAACATCTTCAGGTGGGAAATCAAGCCAGCTTTGAACTGTCTCTACATATAAACACTTTCTTAGCTTTAGTTAGGGCATGAATAAGATCAGCATCTGTAAAGAGGAGAGCCTCTTCCCTGGGTCAAAGTCCTGTTTTCCACACCTGGTGTTTCATCAGAGAAACAGCTCTAATCCACTACCTCTGAACTCATCACATGTAAAGGTTGCCATGGGGACATGCTGAGATTGTGCCATTTTAACATTTCTCTTCCAGACTTCTCAATAAAGGGACTATGTAGGCACCTAGGTAATAAATATGCATTTAAAAATGTGAACATACAAACCAACCCATCAAGCAACTTCAAAGCTGCAATAACTCCCATCCTGGCAGACTTGGGTATTAGCTGCTATTTGCACAGTAGCTGTGGGAGCATTCACTGTCCCTGGACTCCTCTCTGCCATAACTGCAAAAAGGAAAAATGTTTGGGTGAATGGCTCATAATGCAGCTCATTTTCACAGTGAGACAAGAGAAGGGAGGAGGAAGCTGTAAAATGTTTAAGAGAAGATTCTGAATATCACCCATAAAGCTCTATCTGTGCTTTACTTATGGTACTTTTTCAGCAGACTCAAATTCATTAGTCTATAGCTAGAAAACAAAATTGGCATAACAAGCTGTGATCTAAGCATCCTGCCAAACAGGTGTGAGGAAGGGGACACAAGCCTGAGAGCTTATTAAAAACAAAAAAACAAACCAAAAAAAACAAACAAAAAAAAAAAGAAAAAAAGAAGAAAGAAGAGAGTGAAAAGGGAGAGAAAGATGGCAAAGGGGCAAGAAAAAGAGAAAAGAGTGTTACAGTTAACTTTAGCTGGTGCAGCATACCATTAACATCCCGTGGCAGGAATAGGGCTGAGTTGCTCTTCCCCAGCAGCTATGTAGTTGCTGAATGTGACTCTGCCAGGATTTCAGGCATAAAGAATGGAGGAGTCATCTGGGGAAAATTAATAATACCATGGAGTCAGTGAATTTTCTCCAGGGATACTGTAAGGATGAGGATGTCCTAGCTAAGTGGAAAATAGTCTGTGTTGATCCTCAAGCCCATAAACAGGGGATATGTTCACATAGCAAGCTGCACTGCGGATCAGAGCTGACGCAAACTCAAATCCTCATGGCAGCTTTCAGAGCCCTTTACCTGCCCTCTAGCACAAACTCTTGGAACCTCCATGTTTTCTTTGCCTTGAAGTGTGAGTAGCAGCACCTTGAGAACATGTCTGAAAGGAAACCTTATCCATGTCTCCTTACCATCGCTACCCTGTGCCCTTTCACGCATGGCCACACCAGAGATGCTCATTCAGAGACACTGAGACAATTCTGCTGGGAGCAGAAGCTGGTGTAAACCAACCTTTAGGCCTAGGGATCAAAGCAGGGTGACTTTAGAAAATGCTTTCTGACTTTCCTTTCCAAGGGATGGTTCCAAGAATGAAATTGAGAAAAATCTTCAAATCAAGAGGAATCAGGATATATAACTATGCTACTTCATATATCTGATGCTCTGATGATGTAATCTTGTAGATCTTTTCAATTTTTAATACACAGCTATTTTTAATTGGGTATTTAAGTTGTTAAGGTAAGCCTAAATCAAGTGAGTAAATATTTGGCAAGTTTTTGATGGCTGAGTAGGATTTGAATACGAAATGTTCTTGACAGCTTGGAGAAGCTTTCTGGAAAAACATCAGGATGGTTCTCAGCAGGGGTGAGTGCAGTGTAATGCACCCAGACAGGCATAGTCAACTAGGCAAATGAGTATACACTGAGCAGGACAGAAAATTCTTAGAATAATGTCTAACAATTACAATGAATGATAATGTTTGTGTAAGTCAATGCTATCGGGGAGGGAAAATATCACCCTGGGTTATAAAAAGAGGAGTAAAACATGAAAGATGCTCTACTGGTAAGATCTCAGCTGGAGTAGTAGGTTCAGTTTTGGACCAAACATTGGAAGAATGATCCGAAGTACCTGAAGTGCATGAGAAAGAACATTATAAGATTAGAAATCTAAGAAAAACCACTAGTGAATAGGGATTGAGATAATTTGCGTTTATGTCATAACAAGCCCTAAAATATAGACAATTGCACAGGGGAAGGGAACAACTTGTTATTGCTTGTTTAGATATGACATAACGGGTCTAACTTGCAACAAAGAAGATTCAGAAGCAAAATTAGGAACTATTCTATGTCGCTAAGATAATGGGTGGTGGATCATCATCCCTGGAGTCTTTGACTAGAAATTACGTAGTGGTTTGGAAGGTGGGATAGGAATGGAAGACATGTAAATAGGTCTGATATGCTTTTTAAGCCTCATCGGCATAATCTGGGGGGCAAAAGGTTCTTGATTTTGTTTTTATTCAGAAATATGGCATAGAAAAATGAAGAAAGCAGATATTCAAGGGGTTTTTCAACTCAAGTGTAGATTGGTGCCTATAGGTATTTTATGAAGACAAAAGAGGAGCAATTGTTGCTAGCTTAGTCTATCCACTCTAGGGGAACAGTGCAATTAGAGCAAGGAGTTAAATACCAGCAGGACCTGAACAGGCTCATTATCAATGAAATCTCAAAATGACAACATCAATTAATAAAATGCACCATGTAGCATGAAATTCTAGCATGAATTTAAGCTAGCCAGAGGGGACAGAAATAGAAAGTATGTAGGGCTCTTGGATTCACTTTATCTGAGGAGCCGACGTAATCTTTTGACACACGGTGCAAAGACTCTACCATCTGAAAAATTTTTAATTGTCTTGTGTGTGTGGTATGTTTCTTAAGACAAAGGGTTGGTTCAGATAATAAAGTATTTCAGCAGATAAAGTTACATTAAAGCAACTCCCTTATCAATTAGAATTAATCCTTCATATCTGACATTTGCAGCTAAGATGTACAAGGTGATAATGTGATATGGCAATGAGTAAACACTGGTTGGAGCTAAAAATACACCCATATTTGACAGTTACCTCTCAGATGAACAAATTGCCCTTTTAATGAATGAGAGGCATATACTTGACTATCAAACAATAATGAATACTTAGTGCTAAAGAAAATCCATATGTTACTAGTAATACATACCTTTGTCTTTATGAACTCTAGTACCATATAGTTAGAAAGGACAGAAGTCAGTATTGTGAAAAGATTCCTACTAGCTTCAGTGCCTGAAAGTATCAAAGGCTAAATCAATAAAACAGCACTAATTCATTCTAGATACAGCAGCTGGGATAGGACTTCAGCCTGCCAAACTGAGTTTTTGGTTTAGAGATCGTGAATCAAGGAATAACAGTACAAGCAGTGTCCGTAATGCCTCACTGAGCTTTCCAGGGTTTACAAGTCAGCTTGATCTAGTAGGGAAAATACATCATGGCTTTATCCACAGAAGCAAAATGATCAGTGCACGGTTCGCTGCCCTCCCAGCTACCTTAGCAAGAGAAATTAGTTGCAACTGTGTGCAGGGGCGAACAGTGTTTCCCAATTGCATATTGTTTAAGTGCACATAGGCACCAAACAACATATTTGCTCGACATCAGTTGCTCAAGGCTAAAGCACTGTGCTGGTGGTAGAAGGTTCTGTGAATATCACCAGTGAGTAGCAGCACCATGCACAGCTCCCAAACACAAGCCTACAAGGGACAGCATGCCCTGGTTCAGAACTGGGAGCACTATGGGCCAGATATTCCTGTTTCTTCAGTGACTCATTTCATGCAGCAGATTTAGCAAGGGAAGTCCAGGCTGCTGCAGTGCTGCCAGCTCTCATGATACATCACACTTCTGTAGTCACTGAGCTGGTGTAAATTAATTCTTGTTCCCTCTTTTTAACATAAAATGCAATTTATTTCTCAGAGGAGATTTTTGGAAAAGAAGATACAGTTCAAAAATTAACTTTGGTCAAAGAAAGCAAAATTTTAATTTGCAGTTCAAAGCTACGTATTACTGAAAGATACCCAGAGGAGGAAAAGCATCCAGCTGTCTGAAAGGAGTCCAAAATTCAAATAAAATATTTCCAGGTAAGCGAGCCAAATTGAGCATAATTACTCCTGAGTAAGCAGGCCAAAGCCTATAATTTGTGGACAGCAGCCTACAACTACTATAGGTGTAATCAGGTATACTGTAGATCTGGACTGAGATTCACTTCTTAAAAAGGATCATAAAGAAATACATACATACATAAATAAGGCAAAATATTGTGCTTTTTTTGTCTATAAAATTTTTTTTCTTCATCAGATAGATAATTTCATTGAAACTTAGACAAGCAGAAGCTCCATTATCCACAATAACAATACTGTCTTTTACAAAACACTTGTGTGCCCTAGACACATAAAATATATTTTCAAAAGCAATTTATGGCACTAGGAAATGGCTGTCTAAATAACTTTGAGGATTTGGAGTTTAAGGTTGGATTTTTGAAGCCACAGGTCTTAGGACATATTTTTAAAGGTAAAACTCCAATACCAATCACTGGAATGGTTTTTTAAGTTCCACATTTCGTTTACTAAATCACTCCCGCCTCCTTAAAGAGTTGCACAAGAGTGATGCTCAGGTTACAGTCAGACACCTTAATTCCAGGGAAGAATTAGCAGAGGCTTCCCACGCTGAGAGTGATCCCTCAGCAATCCTTTGCAGGGGAGCTGGCAGGATCTGGCTCGCACTACAGGCACTTGCCGTATGCCTTTGGCCCAAACCATGGAGAGGAGAATTCAGTGTGGCAGAGGCCTGGGCAGTCATGCTGTTGTTCTCCCATCAGCTGTAATTGAGCCCTACTCTCAATGCATATTTTCAGCTCCATGGACACATTTCTAACGAGCAAAACTCCTCTGCTTCTCCCCCAGATGGGTTATCAGGACTCTACCGAGATGAAAGCACATGAGAAGACATAGTTGCCAAACACCAGGGAGCAGCCCATAGCTTCTCATGAACAGTTTTTTCTCCCCTGTCCTGTTGTACAGACCATGACACGTATCATTGGTGAAATTCGGGGTGCTGAGCAGGTTGAAACAAGGAAATTCACATGCTAGATGGCAGCATGGAGAGCTTTTCCTACAGCATGTCCTTCTGGAACTCAGAAAAACTGTAGTGCAGCAAAGAGAGCAAACCTGGACAGATTTGCTGTGCCCTTATCAAAAATCCCATCTCTGTTGAAAATGGAATTATATTTGAATGAGTATTACAAAGTTAGGCTACCTCCTTGGTCATGGCCATGTTTTATTCAGATTGTCCAATTTTGTAAGTGGGATTATTGAATTATCTAGTTTCACAGAATTTGCCTCACATAGTTTTGTTTTAAATACTAAGAAAGTGGTACCTAAAGTCTTGAGGCTGGGAAATGGACATTTTCATTTGTTCATCCAGCTTTGATGAACTTTGAGTACTTTCAATTACATACAGCAGTGGTAACGCTTCAGCCAGCATTATATCCAGGAGACCCGATTGGCAGGCATTTAAAATGAAGGATTATCTTGTGGTTGAGGCAGAGGAACAGGACTCTGGAGACCTGATTTCTGTTGTTTGATCAGCCACACAAATCCTGCATAACACTGTCCAAGCCAATTAACAGCTCCGTGTCTCTGTTCTTCAGCAAAATTGAGGGGAGGAATATTTTGCATTAAATTTCACTTTTCTCCAAACAGAGGGACAGCTTTGCAAATTGTTTCTTATAGATTGATATAGTACAGACATCATTTCTGTGGTACCATTTAGTGTTTCCTAAGTTCAAAACAAAAATTCCTTTTATATTTTCAGGATTTGTTTTCACATGAATACCGAACAATGACCAAGTTCTCTTCCATTTAAATTGAGCTTAGAGATTTCATCATTGGTTTTCATCTTTATAATTCGATATTAGTTAATTGGAAATGATTTCAGGCCTCAGAAAACACTTGAGAAATTTATTTTACCAGTACAACCTATAAAAATGAACTGATTAAGCTGTATCTTGAGTTCTGTGTCCAGTTCTGGGCCCCTCAATTTAAGAAAGATGTTGAGATGCTCAAACACATCCAGAGAAGGATAACAAGGCTGGTAAGGGGTCTGGAAACACCAGACTTACAAAGAGTGGCTGAAGGAGCTGGGGTTGTTTAGCCTGGAGAAGAGGAGGGTCAGGGGAGACCTTATCACTCTCTACAACTACCTGGAAGTCTCAAGCTGTGCCAGGGGAAGTTTAGCTGGACGTAAATCAGAAATTCTTCACAGAAAGAGTAGTTGGACATTGGAATGGGCTGCCCAGGGAGGTGGTGGAGTCACTGTCCCTGGAATTGTTTAAAAAAAGACTGGATGTGGCACTTAGTACCATGGTTTAGTTGATGAGGTGATGTTAGGTAATGGGTTTGACTTGATGATCTCAAAGGTCTTTTCCAACCTAGTTAATTCTGTGATTCTATGATTCTGTAATAGTAGTAGTTTTCCTGCAGCCATGGTGGTCAAAGGATGTAAGCAAAACAAGTTTTCTCAAGGGATAATATCTCTTGCTAGCCCTAGATCAAGTATATGTGGGTACATGCAGTGGTCAAACTGTGAATTTTGAAGTACCTATGGAAAATTCAGAGGTCCAGCCTCCTACTCTCCTACCATTTTCCCCATCCATAAAAATTGCCAGCATCTGTGCTGAATTACCAGCAAATGGACAGATAACATTCTATCATTGCATGTGTGCACTTTAGCTCAGCACTTTAGCTGCAGTGATGGACAGGACTGTGCCAGAGTTTCCTTTCAGTTTTGCTTATACAAGACATTGTTTACTTGGTGAGACAAATATCAGAGTGGAATAATTTACTGCTGTGCTTCTCATGGTACTGTAGAAGTCTGCCTTTAATGCAGCTTACACAAATGAAAGGAAAAACTATGTTTATTTTAATTTTCTGCATGCTTACAGGGGAGAATCATTGTTGCAGTTGTGATTTAATAACAAAAACTTGGACCTGAACCAGGTTAATCAATGAGTACGCAGAGCAACAGCAGGATGAGCATAAGAACTTCTATTTTTTAGTCTTCAAAAAAAGGTTAATACACCAGGACACCCAACAACATGTAATTGCTTGTAATGAAACAGCCAAACTCCAGATTTGCATCTGGAGTCACAGTTGCTCAGTTTTCCTACCTGTCATAGTACACCTGGTCCCTGTTAGGAGGAGACATTTGCTCTTCCTTCCAACAGTATTTCAGAGGAGCAAGCCACCTACCTACAGAACATTTTACTAATGTAAAGGAAAACAAGCCATTGATATTTGATGTGAACTTGTAGCCACTATTCATGGTTATAATTCAGCCCAATTTGACAATGTTATTTTGCCTGATGTTGTTAATTTTGTTTCCCGTAGTTTTGCATTGAAGGAAGATAATGAAGATGCAAGCTCCTTGGTGTAAATCATTAAAGACTTTGACTAGCAAGGCACTAGCAAAAAGTAGATTCTTCCTCTCCTGTTTTTTCTTGCTCATATTTTGAAGTATCCTTAAAAAATCATGAAAGTGGAAGACTCAATAGCCTGAAAAAAATAAAGAAATCTTCATAAGACACCATACTGCGTTCCATGAAAAGCCTCAGTTGTATTGCCATTGGCAAAATTCACAAAGAGTAGTCTGTAAAAAGATTTCTTAATGAAGACAGCATGTGCAAACAGCAATGTAGTGTGTGTCTGGAAAGCCCATGCTGTTAGCCAGGACCAAACTGGGCATTCATGAGATTTTTGGTCACCAGAAGATGATAATCCTCCCTAGTAGTAGCTTTTTGTAACACTATTGCTGAAACAGAGGTGTATTGCTTATTAAGGATTCATTTGTGTGAGCCCTTTGATGCACTGAAGTCTAGCCTGATGTTCAGGCAAATGCATTTCACAGGAATGCCTCGCAAACAATCTGTACACACATGAGATGGGAAAATTGCAATGAATTTGAAACTGAAGCTGTTTCATACTGTATTATCACTGTGAGATATGCTTTAAAGACCAGATCTTTCTTTAGCAATACCAAAAAGAGTGAGTGTTCTTACTTAAATTCTTCACTTGGAAATATTAAGTTTTATTGCAGCCTCTGTTTCAGTTTGGGCAGGACCAGCTTATGTCTATAGTCTAGACTAGGGAGTAATTTTTCGGTGCTACATAAAACAGCAGTAAAAGCAGCAAGGTTTTTGGATTGAGTGGACAATTGTCTAGAACAATTCCATTGATGCTAAACTGTAATGTTTCAGCTGTCCAATTAGTTTGCTCACTCTCACTCCTCCTAAATGTAAGAACCTAAACTGAAAAAACAATCCCAAAAAAAGAGAAAATGTCAAAGCTGATTAACGTAGCTACCCGTTTACTAAATATTTGTTTGTTTGTTTGTTTATTGCAGACTTCTGGTTGCCTACAGCAATTGAACAAGTACCTTGGATACTCCAAAGGAATTGGACTAACCTGAGCATGCTACAAGATATAAATGAATGATAGTTACTTGAATAATAACCTTAAGCTGTCCTCCTCCAACATGCTAGTTTCCATTTCAAATGTAGCTTTAGATATTTCACATTTGTAACTCATTTTTATCAAATAATTGCAATCACTAAATGCTTAAATATTCATAAGAAAACAACAGATTTAGAGATCATTGGCACTTCCAGTTTTGCCAGTAACCTGGATATTGTCTTGAAATTTAACAAAACCACAAATGGATAGAAGTGGTATAGGATCTGCAAACTGGACATGAAGATATGCTCTGTTCTTTAAGAACTGTGTTAAATTGTGAAGGGGGAGTAGTATTCAAGCAATCACCATAAAGCCATTCCAAGTGTGGACTGCAGAAGCATTTTGAGTGTCCTAATTACATTCCCTGCAGCAAGCAATAATACTGGCAAGCTTGGAGCCAAATTTCAGCAGTTGTTGCCGGCACCCAAGGCACTGATGCTAGCTCTTGATATTGCCTACACTATTCCTATTATTGGTTTTGTGAGTTTTGATTTCTGAATGGAAGATGTGATGCTTATGATGCAATATTGGCAAGTTTTTTGTAGCTTCTGTTGCAGGGTCACCAGAGGGTATGTGTGTGTCACATGGTCATCAGTGAAGTAAGAAACTGGACCCCATGGCACAACACACATTTCCATCCCTGGTTCTAGATACCCAGGGCAATACCAGTATTTTTAAACATTCTCTCCAAAGATGTTTTGAACAGAAAGTAACACAGATGTCTGTGACTTCTTAAATATCGTACTGGGAAAAAATCTAGAACTTCCTCCCTGATCTTCACACCCTACTTAGTTAGGCAAGGCATTTGCTGAAATCTGTGGCAGTTTTGACTGAATAAGGGCAGCAGGATTTGATCCCATGATTATAATATAAAAATCTAAATTCCAAACAAGGTGGATGCCAAGAAGACTCATGGAAATCTCTTGTAAAAAGAGCTCATCATCTTTTTTGTAGATGAAGAGCAACATGGCAGAGAAACAAACTGCCAGATACTTTCAGAGTCACAGTTTCCAGAACAACGAATATTCATTTTATACAATGGAGTACAAAGCTGTGAAGTGAAGTATGTGAAGTGAAAAAATCAAGAAAAAGTAACGAACATAGACAGTTACAAGTTACACATTGTAATCTCAACCTTCTACCCGTTCTGTTCAGATTCAGCACTGAAACTATCAGGTGAGTTTTATCTTCAGTGATCTAACTTTTTTTTAGTGTACGAAGGATTTCTTGCTAAATAATACACCTCCACGATTAGCTAATTAGTATTTAGTTTTTTATTTCTTTCTGACTTCCAGTATACAGCAGTTACAAGCCACAAAAAGCAAGAAAGAAGACATTTCTGTAAATGATCAAAGCCCAGTGCTCCACCTCCTCCATTGCCTTACTCTCTGTAACTAGTTGTTGCTGTGACAAGAAAAGGCACAAGAAACCCTGATTACTGAACAACAAAAAAAGATTCCCTCAATTTTGACAGAGACAAGGCAATAAATCTATTTTGTAGGGTGCACTGACAATCAAATGGAAGCAAGTGACAAAGGCCACAACAAAGATAGGTCCAGATGAGCGACTGAAAAATACATTGTTTTAAAGGGTGAAATGATTGTGGACTGCATTCCCATTCATCAAAACAGGCATTAGAATAACAGGGTAGGCTTCAGGAAATGAGTGGGCAGAGCACAAGCAGGATCACATGAGTAAAGGCTGCTCACGTTTTATTTGCCTAATGGTGGGACACAGACCTGGGCACAGTAACCCCCCAGTAGCCACAGCCAGTGGGGTAATTCACCTGCTGAAAACTCGTACTTTTTTCACCCTCTCGAAAGGCTAGTTTGTAACCAAAAGTCTCATGAAACTTTCAATTTATTTTTTTTTCTCTGCCAACCCTTTTTTTTCTTTTTTACATTTTTTTAAGTCCTATATTTCGCCAGGGCATTTTCTGTAGGAAAATAACATGCTGAGAGTTTTTTACTTAAAAGCAAAGTATCTTACTTGACATTTAAAGCGCATTATCTGACCACAAGGCATTCCTGCATGAGGACTCCGCAGCAGGAGGCAGAGAAGAGGAGCAGAGAGCTCCACTCCCACAATACCACCAAAGCTAGGCTGCTGGTCCCACACCAGCTCCCTGGGAACATGCAAAAGGGCACCTCATGTGCACTTAGAGAAATAAGAAGGCAGACTCTATGAGACTTCCTAGATGGGTAACATGCATTAAGATCTTACAGCAGTGACAGAGAGCTTTCTTTTAAGATCAGGTTTATAATCCAAATGCAGTTTTTAGGGTGAAATCTTCCCTTTCTATTGATCACAGCATTAAACCCTTGGTTGAGTATTAGATCAATACACCGGTGGTGTTTCTAAGACTGTTGACGTCTTTGCAGGGAATGGGCTACACAGGGGTGCCAAATCAGGAGTTCTAATCTTTAATTATCAAGGAGAGGTAAATAATGTAATAAATTTTACTTCTTTGTGAATGGGTGTGCACACAGACATTTCCCTTCTGGTTAGTAAATATCACACTCTAACTTTGGACCATCATTTGCCATATGATGTGTGAGAACATTTTGTTGCTCTCTTTAAGGATTTATTCCTATTTGGAAGAAAATGGAGGTTAGTTGTGAGCACTGCTGACAAATCTGCTAACCTAAGTGCTTTGTTCCTCATGAGCAAGAAAGATGAAGTAAGCTGTGCAGAGTGGGTGCTGCAGGCTGAGGCCCTGAATAGATTGTTGTTAAGAATATTCATTTGAGCTTTCGGAGGCATTTCTACAAGGGGCTGCCCCTGTGATTCATTGCTTCTCTTCTAATCTCTCCCACCTGCAAGTCACCAATCCATCTGGCTGGCGGCAAACTGAAGCATAAATCTTATAACTAGCCTGGCTTTTGCATTCCCTGGTTTGCCCTGAAGTTGAAGATTCATTAAAACACATTTTTAAAATATTTTGGAAAGCACTGAATGTGGCATACTAAATAATCAGTGGAAAACTTTAGAAAAAACGCAAACAACAAAACACATCAGCTTGTTTCTTCTTTTTTTTTTCTTTTAATTTAGAAAATATCATTAAAAACCATTGTTAAGTTTAGTGTAGAGCATGTGAGGAAATCTTTTTTCATCATAGGCATGCTAAACCTCAGCCAGAAGTGAAACCAATGGACTGAGAAGAGTAGCTATGGAGGTTTCATCTCTAGAAAGGCAGTACCAAGAATTAATGCCTATGGTTATGAGTAGAGCTGACCCAAAATCTCCTGATGAAGCATGATTTTGTGTATTTATTTGGAACCTATTCCCCAAACCCAGAAAGTTTATAGAGAACCATTCAGTTCGGATGAATTTTGACCCTAGTGGGCAGGTTTTATTACTCCCCATTAATAGCCTACCTTAGGTAGTATCCAAGTCTCTCTACAGGAACCAAGGAGTCTGTGGATTTCATAGGTTTCTCTTGGCTATGTGGTAACTGCAATGCTCCAGAGCTGCCTCGTCTGGAAGCAATGTGTGCTTTAGAGGAGCTTCACGGGTCTCCTCTGTGCTTCTGTGCTTCTGAGCAGCACAGGATTCCTGCAGATTCCCATCTCATTCTGCCCAGGAACTGTCAGGGGAAAACGGGTCATCAAACAGTTTGCATTTGAGTGTTTCCAAAACCACAGCTTTTTGTGTCACCACATCCTGTAGATCAGGAGATCAGGTCAGCTGGTGAGCACCAATATTTTCTGATCTGTAGGCAGATCTACCTCATCTAAAGGAAGCTCACCTGTATATATGACCATTCTGAAACAACATTTAACAAAGAAACTTGCATTCCTTCAGCACAGGAGATGCTGCTTCATTGCAAATCAGAGACAGAAGCCTGACAAAATGAATATTTCTTGTGAAAAATCTCAGCATTTCAGTTTGTGAATGCTACACAATGAAGTAATAATCATGGCCTTTCTTGAAAGGACAGTTAGGTAACACATTCATTAAAGCTTAGTTGAAGGAGCCTCTCAGAGATCAAAGACTTCATTTTCAGCACTCAATGTTTCTTGCAAAAGTCACATTCGAGACCTCTGGATATTTTTAAATATCATGTTTACTATTTTTCCTCACAGCAAAGGAAGAAAATGTACACAAGAGTACACACTATGGTTTCACTACATCTCCTAAGTTAAAATTACAAATCTTCATATAAAAAAATACATGAAGCTATGTACACAGATTTAAAAAGTCGAAAAAACTATAAACAACCGTACTAAACTGTGCAGCAAACACCTGACACCACAGCAAGGATTTCCTGTAAAATTCAAAGGCTCCTGAGACTGCACACCTCAGCCCTTTTCAAAGGAACCTAGTATCATTAGATACCAACTTCACTGATCTTCTTCCTATGGCTTTCATCTACTCCTGCCTGAGTAGCAGCAAAAGAACCCATTTTTTCTTCCAAAACAGTTTATTTTCATGTTCTGAAAGCTCTGAAACTTTAAAGACTGCATATGGTATGGGATTGATAATGCCCCTTTGGTAATGAATCCATTTCCACTGCTGGCAATGCTGTGGGAATACTTTATAGAGAGGAAAATGCAACTTATGGATAGGGATATCCACTTCTCACAGGAAAGACACGTGAGAGAGAGAGTTTTGCAAGCCAGTTCACCTCTTACTGTCCTCCCCCGTCCCATAGCCAGGGTAGCACCAAGGAGTGTGCAGGGAAAGAGGCACGTATGCCATCCCAGTTTCCGCTTCTCTCTTTAACCAGTAAGACAATGAGGACAAAAAACTCTTGTTAACATTTTCTATCTTTCTCATATTTAGTGGGACTAACAGAATCAACAGTGAAAGGGCAGCCTCTTTCAAGCTTTCCAAGGACTGGGGGTGGAGGAGCTATTCCATGTTATCATTTGTCAGCCCTTTCTGCCTGTTAATGCTGGGGTTTATGAATTAAGCCCTTGGATGAGAAACCCAGAAGGAAAGAAAACAAAGAGGTTTTTAAAAATAAAATGGTCTGTATATGACACAGCACCAAATGCAGACGGCACAAGGGGACTTGACAGTTAGCAGTCTAATGAGCAACCTGATACCTATGGGACTGGTTAGGTTGTCAGGGACAGGAGTGTCCTGGTAGCTCCTTCAGTGCCAGTCTTACTGGGGAAGGGAACAGAGGAGAAAAAATGAATAAGATTAAGAGGAAACATAGCCAGGGTGTTAGAAAAAGACCTTTACCAATATGGTCATTATATTAGAAATACAGAATCTGCCTTAGGCAGCTCTTCAACATCGCATAATAGAAAAAAAAAAAAAAAGTAACATAAAAGATAAAGCCTTTTGAACAACACAAGTCTTTTCTTTCCATTCCTAGAATAGACAAAATACTGTCTATAGTGGTTTTCCTGCTAGCTGGAGTCATATCCTTTTCTTGTAATATGCATAAATAGTTTATGGTGGCTCAATTTTTCCCAGAAACTGTAACAGATCAGTATCCCATTATTCTAGGTGCAGTAAAACCACAAAGAAAAGAAATATTGTTGCCCCACAGTGTTAATAATCTGAGGAGACAAGATAAAGGGCGAGAGAAAAGAATTATGATATATGAAAGAGAAAAGAGGAAGGTTTAGCTGCAGTCATGACTGCAGGCAGTAGGGTGTACATACTAGTCTGCCTGGTGCTACCTGGAGAGAAAGTGAGCAGTGAATTCATACCTTTGGTTAACCCATCTTTACAGACACACAAAATGCTGAAAGAAAATAGTTTTTCGGAAATTGCATATGCAAGACTGGAGTTTATCCTCCACAGAATTACTGAAAGTAATGTTAAATACCTTGGAGCATACCGCACCAGTTTGGAAAAAAGAAACACATGCACGCATACAAATGGAATCTGAGAGTTAATCTGGAAATTATTTTTCTATGCAGATTTGTTTTTCACTGGAAGATGCTTCACATGGTTGTTTTTCTTTAAATCTGCTTTGGCTACACAGAAAACATTTTCCAAACAAGACGACTAATTTTTTAACTCCTGTCCTGGGGGCTCTTACCTCAAAAAAATAAAATTCACTACAAATTTATCCTCACAGATGCCTGAAAACACAACATGCCTCAGCACTTCAATGCCTGCCAGGTCTTACATCAGTGTGAGAGCTATGGAAGGGAAGAATGTGGTTTGCCAGAAATAACATTCCAAGAAATCTGTTAGTTTGTTTTCTCTTGGGTAATGCCAGTATTTCCTCTTAGGTTCTATCATTCACAGAATAGCTTGGGAGGACTACACATTGCCAAAATCACAATCACTACCCTCCAATTATGGTCAAGAAGCCTGTAACTACTCTGTTCCTCTTGTCCTCCAGAACCTAATGCAGTAGCAGTAACAGGCTGAAAGCAACAGTCGCTGCCACCATTGCATTGAAACACTGACTGCTTGTCTTTCTGAAGCCATCTCTACTGGACATTCCATTAATAGCACTGTTTTAAAGTAGTGGAATGAAAATCGTCTAGCACATGTTCTTCATGGCCTTCAGGACTTTTTCAGAATCAAATTAAGTTTAAAGATCCCTGGTCCTCTGTTACGCAAATACTCTTGTTAGGGTAAAGCAGTTTGCATTGCAGCACACAGCGTTCTTACATGCCTGTATATCTGGTGAATAAGAGTAGGAAGACTCTAAAGACAATAGGAAGACTCTAAAAACAGAGAACAATAGAGAGCAATAAAAGCTTTTGAGGAAGGTGGTAATGGAAATCCTGGCTGAGAAGTTACAACATATACAAATAAACTGAACAAACACACTTCTGTTTCTTGTCAGACTAGTAAAAACAGAAAAAAGAAAAAGCCCCATCATATTTGAGATGCACTAAGTGCATTCTTATGTCAAACATCCATCCAGCGTTAGCAGAATTCAGCCTCAGGCTGCACACTAGGAAGAAGGACAAAGAAAGGTACGGTTAACCATCCCATATACATTCTTTTTTTTCCCAAAAACAGAGCTTTACAGTAGTTTCTTACCATATGACTTTAGACATTTGCTTGAATATTCTATGTTGAAAACATTTGGACCTAATTTCCTTCACAATCAAAAGAAAGACATTGGCTTGCCCAGAGTAAGGTTAGGTTCTGCAGACACCTATGATGTCTATCGGGGAAACCTCAGTCAGGTATGGCTGCATCTCAAGAGCAAACAGTGACGTTGGACAGAGCATGACGTGCCTAGTAATCCTCACTATCCCGAGAAGAAGATCTGTTTGCTGGCTTTCCACCCCTTTATCAATGTGCCAGGACACAGGGAAAGAGAGAGCGGTGCACACCTAGGTCTTGCCTGAGCAGAGAAGCAGCCTGGTTTCTCCCTGACCCACAGACACAGCCTGCATAGCTAACCTGAATCTAGGGAAAGCACTAAAACTTAAGAAGTCAAAACTGTGCCTAACCTGTATTTAGAGTGGCACTGCACCACTCCCACTGACACTTATTTTGCCTGCCTTAGGTAAGGATCTGTACCTACACCCACGTAAAGAGGCAAGAATTGAAAGGATTATATGAGTACACAGTGCAAAAACCACAGTAAAATATGTAAATAAAGAACAGTGCCTTTCAAAATCTATTTTAAAACCTGTGTGGGTTTTCTCTGATCTTCTCTCCCCCTCACCTTTTTCCCCCATTAGCACAATCGAATGAAGAACAGAAAAACACAACAAAAAATTTCAAACATGTCATTTTAGCTGCCTGAAGCACTTTTAACTTACTGTGTTTATGGTACAGCTAAAACAGAATTTGATAATGCCATGCAGTCTATCGTTGTAGGTTGCACTAAAGGATTAATTGAAGGTTTATGCTGCAGAGTGCTATGCTATTCTTATAAACAAAACCCTGTTATTTCAGTTACTGAGGCTGTATGTTTTTAGGTTCACTGATTTGCATTTTTCATACATTTTTAGTGACTGAGAAGCAGGGTTTGGAGCAAGCTTTAGGGGACTGTTATTCTGGAATCACTTATTTTACTGATTTCTTATCTGAGTTCACATAACAGACCCTCTTAATCACTTTCAGTTTTTGCTTTAAGACTTGTTTTACCTGCAGTGTCTACTATATATTAATCAACAAAGTTGGTGGAAGAGAACTTTTCCCAGTGAAGCTTTCATGGTTTTTCATGCAGGGCCTTAGTTACTTTAGCTGATGCATTATTTAATTTAATATACATCCCCAAAAAAAGAGAGAATAAGCCCAAAAGAATATTTATACTTTTGCCCGTGATAAAGACCCAGACAACAGGAAGTCCAATAAAAATTATTTTGTATGAGAAATCGCAAATCAGTGCTACTGTATTTATTTGACAACATGAATTCCATTTCACAACTTTTAATTTAGAACAAGTTGGTCAACTTTTGAGTAAATTTAATTCAATGTACACCTCAGGACATGAAGTGAAAAATACACAAAGCTCTCTGAATTTTGTAGTATTTTGACCTCAACCCCCACACCATTTTCTTCCTGTGCCTAGTTTGGGATAGCGATAGCTGGAGTAACATAGTTTTACACAGAAATCTTAGCATATGAAGGCAGTTTCAAGAAATGAGAGGGTAATCTGCAGGATTCTGTAATAACCTGACAGTCCTGATGCGGGGAGACTTAAACAGTAGCTCATGGGATAGGAGTGTCTGATCTGCTGCCAGGCTGGCTGTAGTTTCCTGGGGAAGCTGAGTCAGTTCAAGACAGGTTTGATGCAAGGAGCAAGACTCTGCCTTCCTCCGAGCCAAACTTTGCCTGCAGAGGGGACCACTTGTCTCACAAATTCAGCAATGGATCACCAGATTAATTCTAGAAGATGCAGTTGGAGATGTGTTAAGACACTGCATCAGGGCTTGACACTGGGGCAGCTGCCAAGGCAGGGTGCCAACTGGTGAAAAATCTTAACTTACACCCTGACTTCCACAGAACTTTAAACTTTGCCTCTACTCCTGCCATGCAGCAGAAGCAAGCTGTGGGACCAACCTGCTTTGTGAGAGCAGTACAAAGTCCCAGAATACAGCCTTCCTCCTTCTGGTCTGCCACTAGCAATCATCTTGCTAAGGAAAATAGAATTTTATATTGTTCAGAGTTTTCTAAATAAAAGAAATGTTATTCTGTTAAAGGAAATTTCATCAGTGGCTAAATAAAACCTGAACTGCATTGTTATAATCTTGCCACTACTGTATAGAAAGATGAAACGCAAGTGCCTGCCAGAAGATTATTTTATAACTCCGGTACAGTGGGGATTTCCTCATCATTTAGTGTACCACACAGGCACTTTCCTGAATCCATAACAATACTTCATGGGAAAGGCCTGCCCCTTGAACACAGTGATAACTGAAAGATATATTTGAGAATTTTGTAGTAAACCCCGAGTTCAGGGCTGAACATCTTCAGCACACCTACCCAGTGTGCTGTATTAGTGATGATGGTGCTGGAAATACTAGTCATAATTTTTGTGGCTTTTCTTCTGCATAATTGATATTCAGAGAAGGGGAAATAAGAACAATGTGAACAATGTGAGTTTCTCGGAATTTGGGAATTACTTTCAGAGCACCACCACAAATTTAATAAAAAACACATCCTTGGACATCTATAGCTATGAGAGTGTTGGCTCACTTCATTGTTAGGGAGATATCAGACCTTACAAAGTTCGGGTAAGGAAGCATAGAAATTAGTTACAAAATCTCATTTTATGGGTAAATGTGACTGCAATCAGGGACACAGAGGCTGAATTGACTGCTACAGCATGCTGGGATGAAATATTGCTCACCAGTCCTGTCCAACTTGAGGAAAGAAAGTGAAAATTTTAATTTTAGAATTACGGGAGGCCAGGATGAACATTTAACCGTAAATAGAAGTGGGAAAAATCAAACTTCAAAACTCACTGGTCAGACTAATAGAATTGTGTATGTGAGTCAGACAATTAAATATATCAAATTAATTAGAAAGAATATGAAATAAGAAAGCTGAAAGACTCAATCATTTTTTTTAAAGAGACATTGTGATAAGTGCTGCTTCCCTTTAACCTAGCCTAAGCCAGGACTAACTGTTGCCATTAGTGAGCAACATAAATGTCAGCAAAAAAATCAAATTCTATACCAGTGCAGTCTGTGAGTACATTTTGAGTAACCCAAAATAAATTATTCCTACACAGTGGAATTTATTTTAATCACTGTCTATATTTATGGTTGCTTATACTACAAAAAGAAACAGGCTTGTTACAGATGTGGAAAAACAGAACTGAGAAAACCGAAGGATTTGAAATTGCTAACTATGTAAAAAACACTCACATACCAAGGAGAACTGAGGTGGATACAGAGGATAAACATGACAAAAGTATGTGATTCTGTTTTGTACTTCCAAGATTTTAGACTTATTAAACTAATACAAAGGACAATAATGATGCTAACACAAGACATTCTTGACACAAAGCAGTTAAGTGGAAAGAAGCTGGAGTTAAATACAGGGTACTCTTTAGAAAAGTAATACATAGTTAACAAGTTATGGCACTCCATATGGGGACACAACACCATGGGACAACCACGGGGCAAGAGGACAAAAATAGTGTATTAACACTATTTCCAGGAGAAGGAAACAGATAAGCTGGAGCTGTCAGAATTCATTAGATATTGGGAAGTAAAGTGGGTTCCTCCTAATCAAAATCAGGGCAGATTAACTTAATGCCTCCTGTCTGCTCAGTAAAATCACTCAGTAAAATCTGATGAATAAAATAAAAAATTAAAATACTTTTCATGCTATCCATTGTTAGACTAAAAGCAACTGAAAGAGGCAGGAATTAATATAATATATAATTAATTTTCCATATAATATAATGTTTTCCTCAGCTTTAAATTTACTAAAAACAAAAGTAAAGCCAATAGTAAATAATTAGTAATAAATACTTTTAAATGTTCTGAATAACCATGGAAATAATATTTTCAGCTAGAGGATCATCTAGTACCAAAATAATCTTTAATGTATTCTACAATTACATTATAAAGGTTGAAGACTATTGGAGTTAATTGAGCAATTCTTTGATGCTCAAATTTAAAGACTCTTTCCAGCATCCCATTATTATTCTCAGGTCAATACGACATGTCAATCAATGCAATCAAAACAAGACTGAAGTCATCTGTCAAACTTGCTAATTCCAGTATAATGCCACAGTTTATGTACAGAGCAGTATTATGGAATAGACAATAGCTATGTAAATCTATTTGAGCTTTACTGAGCCAATTCAAAAAAACCTTACTGAATACATGTAAAAACCTTTTTCATAAATCTCCAATAAGATTAAGCTTGAATGACTTTTCCCCAAACATGAGTTTGAAAACAGAAAAAGAAGTCATAGGTTTGGGATATAAGAATTAGAGAGAGAAAATAGAGTTCTAAACCATGAAAGCCCATCAAATCCACCCCAGATTTAAGTGTTGGCTCATGCTACAGTGTCAGATTAAATGGCAGGATTAAAGAGAAATCAAATACTCTTTTCCCAGAGAAGACCTATATCTGATATATCGGGTATGCAGATTTGTTTAGGCAGTGGACTTGTAAGATGTCAAATGAAAAAAATGTCTCCTTCCCTTTATTCAACTTTTTTTTAATAGAAAATCTGCAGACACTGTATGGTTCTCACAGTTTCCAATGTCCCAAAGTGTAGGAGGACAATACAGTTATCTTTATCCTCTGGACACACCCAAGAGAATCGTATGTATGTAGTGGCCTTGTACAAGTTCTCTGCTCTGCTTCAAATTTCTCCCATAAATCACACAAAGTATTACTCTGAGTTAACTCCTCTCTTTGTTTTTCCACTTTCTTAAGAAATAGTCCATGACAATATTTGTATGTTTAATCCTTTAGATACCTGTATAAACCTAATTTATCCTTGTTTAAAAAGACTGTATCTTACCTTTTTCTATGGTCTGAAAATCTACCAAAAATTAATATCTAAAGAATATGGCTGGTCCTTCTTTAAAAGACAGATCATCATCATGCATTGTCTGTGCTTAAATATGTTGTTCTCAAGATGGCACGTAAATCTTGAGGAAATAAGCAGTAGACTCACACCCTCTTAGTCATATCTGCTGATTATAATTCATCTTTATCTCAACTGCTGTAACATCCTTGCAAATAGCCGAGTGTGGTTCTTCTTTCTGTAAACCAGTCCCTCTTCCTGAAGAGTTTTCAATCTAAATGATCATGGCAAAGAGAAGCAGATAAAAATATGCCTTATACATATAATTAATAATCCAAAAGTGGCAAATATAATTTGACTCCATGCCATTTTTCTGGTTTTGCTCATGTGACTCAACACGATTGTACCAGGATGCCTTGTCCAGGAAGAGAGTAGGAGATCAGGCATGAAGGTTTGAGGAGAAGGTGGGGCAAAGAGTCCGTGGGCACGAGTGTTCTAATGTAGAGGGTAATTAGTTCCGAAAAAAACCCAGGCAATGCCATTGCCTACACTGTGTCATATATCTTTGGCATCTTCTTGCAGTTTCTGCATACAAAAAAAAAAAATAAAAAAAATTGACTACTAAAATAATAAGATATACTATGGGGTTTGCTGTCTAAACTTACTCAGCCCTTCACAAGCCCAGCAGAAAAAGTAAGTAACTGCTGAAAATGCCATGGAAGAGCCCACTATTCTCTCCACCAACGAAACATCTGCATGTCTGTAGAAGGGGTTTGATGCTCTTAAGTATGACAGAGAGATGTCAGTTTGCCTTCTGGAGAGGAGGTTTCCTCTGCAATGATACTGTAGAAGTAGTTTCTCTCATCATAACACAGTACAGGGAGCCTGTCCCACTCCTAAAAAGGCCGTGTATCGTGCTAGCCTGATGCAATGGGAAGATTTTTCTGAAGCAGACAAGCAAGTGAATTTTTCATAGTATATTGCTTTGTCATAATTTTAAAGAACTATTGGCAATCACAACCAAGTCAGCAGTGGCTAAACTCTTACTACAAAATAAAAAAGTGAAAAAATAAAAAACCCAGGTTTGATTCTGGTAACAACAAACTTTTTTTCCTTTTTGTAATAGAATCTGTGGTCACGATTGGACATAAATAGTGCCTTGCTAGACTTTGGGAAATAGCAATTTCTCTCACATCACATTGGTAGAATGGTACTCAAGTGCCTGCTGCTATTTTTCCTTATGCTTTTATCAGTCTCAACACACTATATCAGCAGAATATTGTAGCAGGTAGAAAGAGTACAAAGTGGTTTTGTATAGACTTACTAATGTTTGTGAATCTGTTCCTCTTTTTCCTATTAAATAGAAGTACTGATGATTCTGTTTGGCAAGATGATTTTTATTTTACTTTTTAAACTCATTAAATTTAATGAATATATTAAAGGTCAGAGGCATAAAGGAAGCATTTACCACTACAGTACAATGTGAGAAAGCTGAAAAATATCAGCAATAATGAACGCAGGCAAGAGACCTCTAATGACACTGCATTATTTAAGGCCATTTCTCTGCAATTTACACTGTGTGTTTTGCTGAAAGTACAGTTAAGAAAAGTCTGAAACAAGGACACACAGTATGCATTGCAACTAATCATTATTAGAGGAAATCTAGAAGAAATAATTGAAATTTCCAGAATAAAAAGTACCAATAGCAAGCAGTAAGCAAAATAAGAAAGTGTGAGTACATATTACTGCATCATTATCTTCTTTTATTGCAACCTAATAATGGCTTTTAATATATCCTATAAAAACAAGCAAAAGTTAAGCTCATAATACTAAAATGCCTCATTTTTGCAAAAAAACCCAACAAAACACACATACAAAAAAGAGATAGAAATCTGTAACACCTTGTAGAATTTGTTTGAGCTTATAAATGTGACCCAGCATGGCCTTTAAGGGCATTTGCATGAAATTTCAATCTTCACTTCGAATGTGGAGCTGGTTGTCCTCTCAGTTGTTCTTTGGTCTTCTGTAGAACTTGAGCTCTAAATGATATTTTTGCATAGCACAAGAGTAGCTAAAATGTAGAACTCTAGTGATCATCTCTCAGTTACCTGACAGCAAAACAGGTTCTCAGTGGGAACATCAAGGCTAGCAATAACACAGTGGGGATGCAGATCCTCTGAAGAGACTAACTTGATGAGGATTTAATAAGGAACACAGCTGAAAAGTTACCTGAAAAATACAGCTATCATAAATCTGAGTATAAAGCTTTCCTTTTTAACTCTGGGGCAGCCAAGGAAAGAAACTCTCAAAAGAGAGGAGCAAAAATTAGTGTTTGGAGTAAGAATTTATATGCAGGAAGGGAATTCAGCATGGCTGATGTCTCCACTGCTGAGGCCGGGATCCTGACCCAGCTCCAGGAACAGTGAGGAAAAACAGTAACAGCAAGAGAAAAGGATCTCTGTCATCTCTGAAATACACACTAGCAAATTACTGGATTTCTTCTGAAACTGAAACCATGTGCTTCCATTAGCTATACTTCTACAGTCAAACTCTTCTTGTTAATAACAAATAAAACAGATCTAATCCTCAAATTCCAACATCTGAGGCCAAATATCTTTTATTTTCTTAATTTTCCTGAGAATCAATTTTTTCTCTCTTCCTCACAAAGGAGTCAAGGCTTCCCTATCTCATCCAGCCCTACTCTACCAAAATATTTCTTCCCATCATAAAGCAAGTTCTGATATATTTAAAACCTAAGTTATAACAGTA
This sequence comes from Serilophus lunatus, assembly GCA_013399895.1. Classification (NCBI taxonomy): domain Eukaryota; kingdom Metazoa; phylum Chordata; class Aves; order Passeriformes; family Eurylaimidae; genus Serilophus; species Serilophus lunatus. Next base: position 274,936 of record VXBA01003850.1, read on the forward strand.
GAACAATAACAAAGGGCATAATAGCAGGAAATTATGAAAATAAGCCCATCATTTCTGAAACCCTCAGGACTTAGAGAGGGAACAGCTTTCTTTGCTCATTAAAAATATTTCACATTTGAAACCACTGAAATAAGATGGCAGTAAAAGTACACCTCTGAAATACCTAAAGATTATATCTAGCCCCGAAACAACATATGCCTATTGCTGTCTGAGTGATGTAGTCACCTTTTTAACCATAACTGATTGTAATTTCTGCATGTGAAAATCTCTTAACAAGTTTTAAACCAACAAATTACGAAGATACAAAAAGGAAGATTAATACACAAAACATCCTGAGCACTGTGACTTCATTTAGTTTGAGGCCTCTTCAAACTTGTTGAGTAACGTTCATATTTTTAATAAAACCTTTATACTTCTAAGAACCTGATCAAGAGAACACATATGCTCTTTCTCCTTGTACCACTACACTGCACTGTGAGGAGCAGCTGTGTATCCAGCGTAGAAGTGCAGATGCCACTTCCATGCATCACTATTTGTTATATGGGGATCCAAAGGGCCAAAGGACCAAGCCTTCTGCATTAAACAGGACACGACAAATTGTTCCACTTCCAAAGGAAAAAATCCTGTCTCTCATGCTTTGGGCCCCCTTCCTTAAGCTCCCTACTCTCTCATCACTCCTGCCTTTCAGGTGTGTGGATTACAGACAAGGCAGAGAGTCCTTTCACGAACGAGAGCATTGGTCCACGATCCAAGCCCTTATTCAGTTTACCTTTTTCCATGCAATCAATGTCAGTCGTCCAACCACAAACAACTAATTCAGGATTTCTGCCCTTGTTGGAACTTGACAGACTTTGCAATAACTGCCAAGGGGTTGAAAGACCATGCTGCTCCAAGTCAGAGCTGTTTCTGGATTCAGAAAAGGTTTTTTCCCTGTCCTAGGACAAATGGGAGAAAAGGGGAGAGATAGCTACCATTCCAACCCCAGATCCCCATCAGTCAGGTACTTTAGCATATTTCTTCCTGCCTTAGTGAACCTGGTGCTGGCACTACAGCACAACCCCAATGAAGTGAGAATGTGCCAACAAAATCAGATTCACTCCAGCCTGGCATTTACAACCAGATGCTCAGACTCAGTGTAGTCCCAGCATTTGAACTCCGGACCTGGAAGTGCTAAATCCATGTAGGAACTTTACATATTCATCATGCCTCCCTACCTGAATGTTCAGTTTCCACTACCAATTCTACTGATGCAATGCAGTCACCAAAAATGGGAGAGGCTGAGGACATAGTGTGTGGGACAAAGGGAGCACAATCAATGCCTGCAAGCCCTTTGGCTACTAACTACAAGACTGAAATGCCCCTGCTTTTATTCTACAAGTGAGCAGACTGGAGGGCGGAGATTCGCTTGGGCACATGCTTTCTCTGTGTGTAACCTTCTTTCCTCCTGCCACAAACAGGAAACAAAATCCAGCCCCAAGTGCTTTTACTGAGAGCAAAAACCTTCCAAGGGAATGTGAAAAGAATGAAGAGCTCAATTAACAAGGCTTTCTTATTTTAATTTAATTAAATTTTAAAATTAATTTTTTATGACTAATAATTAAAATAGATTCATTATAATGCTGAGCCATAATACTAACAAAAATAAAAGAATGAAACCAAGTTCCAAGAATGAGATACAGCATCAACAGTTTTCATGCTTAGTGCAATGCTCAGGAACAGAGATTTATCTCAGGAAATTTGAAACAGTATTTCCTATTTCTTAAACTGCTCTTTGCTTATTGAGGATCAATTTGTTTCCACCACGACTGACAAACTGCTGATATTCAAGCTCTGCAGAAGTTTTCAGAAGAGCCATAAGTCAAAGGATACATGTAGTCTCAGTGACTCCTGCCAACAGCTTTAAATTTGAAAAAGATAAGAGGATGTTGTAGAATAGAGGAAAAAGAAAGCATTCCAAGATTTTGTGCCTCATTTCTGGTACCTAACGCACATCAACTGTTTTCTTTTTTGTCTCAGTACTAGAGAATAGGACTCAGACTTCTTAGATGTTAGCAAAGTAAAGCATAGTCTTTATTAATATGGCATGATTATTTTTCCCCATGAAAACCACAGGATTAAAGATTATATTACCCTGTGTTTAATGAAATGTTTTTGAAAATATGCATCAAAAAGTATAAAAATAAGGCCTTTTTAAGGAAATAGTGCAGGAAATAGTATGGAGATAATAATTAACTGCAGGAAAAGAAATAAAAACTTAAGAAGTGAAAACACTACAAGAAATAGTTGTAGATCTTAAATAAGGATGGATAGAAGGGCACATATTGAGGTAACACTTTACTGCCTCAGACTTTTACTCAATGAGCCTTAACAAGTACAACGCTATGAAAAGCTGTCATAAATTTGAAAACAAAGAAAATCTTTATTTCCACTGCAATGTAAAGGAAATCTTGATGACATCATTTCACAGATCTCTGTGACAAGGTCACCCCACATTTTTGTCACTAGTACAGAAAAAAAAAAAATAGCTCCAAGTGCTTTTATCCTGTGTTTCCATAAAAACAAGTACTTCCCAGTAACTTCACTTTAGTAATTCATGATGAGAAACTCAAGCAAATAATTTCTATGAATTTCAGCCTCCAAGTTATTATATGCAGTAGAATAGAGGAATGCCAGAAAATAGTAAACAGTAAGAAATTATTCTAAATATTGAGCCAAAAAAAAAAGAGGAAGAGTGAAAGACAGCTGAGCTGAATCCTCCTGACATCTTCCAGACTATCCCATCTTTCTCACTTAATCTGACTATAAAGTGTAGCCCTCTTCAAAATGGTATACAGGAATAAATGGAGAATTTGAGCTGAGTTGAAGTCAGCAGTATTCAACAAATAATTTGACTCACCTGTCTTCAGGAGATTTATATTCAATTAATACGCCTACTGCTGCATATCTATCCCACTATAGGTTAGGTTTTTTACGTCAATTAATTAGGCATGCTACATAAAAGACAGGTGTTACTGGCAGCCCTCAAATACAAAACACTGGTTAAAACACCTAAAATTAATATTTTAAGAATTTACTTGCCCTTGATTTTAAATGTTTCAGTATTTGTACTTGCATCATGAGCCTAATTTTTTTTTTCTGTGCAGTCATGAGAGCTAAACGTTATTTTTCTTTTTGAACTGACAGTTAATGTCCTAATGCAGATCATCTTATTGCTGTTGCTTGGGCTTTCAGACTGAAAGCTCATCAAATGGCAAAAATCTCACAATAGCAGCATGGAAGTCATCAGTACCTTATAAAACATGAAAATTAATTCTTCAGTGGACTTGTCTAGCCAGTCCCAGGCTTCTTTACCCAGATGAGAAAGTTAGAAAAATACACTCAAAGGGAGTATTTAGGAGGACATGCCCAAGAAGCAACCTCTAAGACACAAAAAGATATACTCACAGTCTAGAAGTACCTTTTGCCACAATCACTTTATGCTCTTGAAAAGGTGTATTCCGAAATCACAACGAGGAATTGAACATTTAGTTAAAACAGAAATGTCGATGCAAAGAAAGAGAGATAAGTGGCAGCAGGAATGAGGAGATTAAAGCACATCCCTGTTTATCATCCAAAGCTTTCAGTGCTTAATGAATCCAATAAACACTTTAGATAATGAGCCATTGTTAACTAGCTCAGCAGGCTTTCTAGCATGTGCTGGAGGTCGGGAAACCTCATTCCTCTTGTTTACTAACAGAAAACTAAGGCACAGCAGGGTTTTGGACAGGATCCTTCTTATTGCAGGCTAGCTGTAATAAAGTGCTCCTCCACAGCATGGTCTAACCCCCCCAGCCCCCACAATTCCAAATTCTGTACATTCATATAGAGAACTAGCCCATGTCTTGAATTACCTATTCTCTAAATAGATTAGCTAAAGACATTAATATTATTAATCAATTTTACAGATGAGAAATTTAAGCAGATGAAGAATTTTAGCAAGGAATTAAGGGCCATGACAAAGGCTGACTGGCAAAATTCATGATAAACCTCAAAATGTTGATTCAGGGTCCTTTAATACGGACTCATTCTTTTTGACTTTGTGTTGGTAAGAGCTCTGCTGCCACTAGATAGTTAATTTTGCTCTATACAGAGAAAATTAACTTTTGGGGGGGTTTTTTCAGTGCTGTAGACAGAAAGAAAAAAACAAAGAAAGGAAGAAAAAATATTCTTGTCTATAGAGGGATCACAATCATACTCATTATGATCTGCCGTCCTGAGCTAACTCATCAATTTTCAGACTCTTTTAGGCACAGAGATAAGAATGATCAATAATCAAAAATGTTGCAGACAGTAAACAGAATTGTATTTCCTATATTCACGCCCTTACATGCACCACTGATATGCTGTTATATATATGCCTGTGTTCTCTGTGAAGTCTCAAAGGAATGAGCAAGGTATTTTTGAAAGTTAATAAAAAGAATTATATTTCTCTTACAAACAGCCTGCCTCTTGAGTGCTTACATCATATGCACATAAATCATGTATCTCTATTAATTTGGATTTATAGATAAAATGTTTGTATCCATCCTTCCAAAATGCTGTAGACATCCACATATTATGAGCAATCTATAGTTTAGTAACAACAAAAAAAGTCTACATACTTAATTTAAATACATTTTTTATTAGGAGAAGTGAGTATTCAACACTGTAGAGAACTCCAAACCCAGGAGCATCAAGTATTTAGCCCCAGAAAATGCTTGTAGGGAAAATCTCACCATACATTTCTCTTTTAAAACAGAGGTCTTTGTGTAAAATGGCTCAGATGTGTGCAGAAGACAGATTGGCTCAAGTAGATTTGTTTAAATACTATAGGCTAAAAGTGAGACCAAGAACTCTAACTGAAAAACAAGAAACAGCCTAGTTTGATCAAATGCTAATGATGAAAACCTCCATTTGGAAATGAGTATCCATGGTTTTGTCACTCTGAACTGTAAACAATATCAAAGAATCATCCACTGCAGCAATATCACTATGAGCCAGTCTTCAAAGCTATAGTTAAGATGCAAATTTTGAATGCCTGTTTTATTCCTTCCAGATATACGTTAAAAGATGTTGTTTTAGCTTAAGTAACTTCATAGTTATCTAACAGTAATTCAGATTCTCCTTGAGAGAATTGTGTTTGAATAGTCTGTAACCAGAAACTTTTGAAATGCGAAAAGACAAGTCTTGTCTGGAATTCCTCAGGAGTAAAATAATGTCCTGTGTTCTAAAGAAATACTGGTTCTAATTATCTCACAATGTGCCTAGATGGGACATCTGACTGTATAACCAGGGCAGCTACCAATATCTCTTCCTCAGACTGCATTTGCCCTCCTCTGCTTCAGGAAAAGTTAACTTTCCATATTGAAGCCTCCCTAGCCACCCAACTCACCATCATATATGGGCCATTCATTCAGTGGCTTTCAAAGTGTCAGAGCACTTGTTTTCTTGAATTTTTGCCTTCTGACCTATGCAATCATTTGTGTTTATTCTTCAAAGCTGGGAATACATCTTCTGGAGACATGCTCAGTCTTGCTTTAAGCTAAACTGAGTCTGTCTCAGCAGTCCAAAAAGAAGCCTGTGTTGCACAATGAGACCCATGCAGCTGAAAGTACTCTGTCATTTGGTACTCCAACATGTTGACAGAAAGCTGGCTTTGATACATTTAGAGAATCTACAGCCACATCTACAATCTGGATGCTTCCCAGTACCACAGAGCAACCCAGTCACTTACTAATCCAAATTTTATCTCTACTCAATCAACAGGATTTATTAGCCAGGCATACTTGGGAACACTCTCCCCTGTCATAAGAATGCCACATACTTGTACCCTGGTATGCTGCACCACAGGAACGTTACTAGAGAGCAGATTTTGTGTCCTTAGAATCATAAAATAGAATTATTGAATAGACTCTTAGAATCATTAAAGTTGGAAAAGACTTCTGAAATTATGTTGGACACCACCATGCCAAATAAACCATAGCACTAAGTGCCACATCCTGTTGTTTCCTGGACACTTCCAGGGATGGTGATACCAGCACCGCCCTAGACAGACCATTCTGATGCTTAACCACCCTTTTAGTGAAAAAATTGTGTCCAACTTGAATCTCCCCTGGCACAGCCTTCCTTGTAGTGAGTTTCTTGTAGAGAACTGAAAACAGGAATCAAACTGCAGCCTCACCAGTGCCAAGTACAGAGGGACAATCACTGCCTAGTCCTGCTGGCCATAAAGTTTTTAATAAACATCAGGATACCGTTGACTTCTTGGCTATCTTGACACTACTACTGGCTCATGTTCAGCTCACTGTTGACTAGCCCCCCCAGATCCTTTTTCACTGAGCAGCTTTCACAAATCTGTGGCAATATATGGGAAGGGCAGGCACAAGGGCAGGTAGTGCCAGTAGCTGCCTTCTCCTGTCCAAGAACAGATCACTTCTGCCCTCTTGCTGCCTCAGATTCAGCAGCCTCATAGCTAAGCATGGCCTTCTGCATGGTCCTAGAAGGGACAGAAAAGGCTTCTGGCTCCTAAATATGGTTCATTTGTTTTTTGTTATTTAAGCTGTGACCTTGGAATAGGTGCTCCTGTGAACACAAAAGTCAAGTGGGTACCTTCGGCTTAAATCCTGCTGGTTTACATGCTTATGTCACCACAAAAGCCTTCTTTAAACTGTATTTTTGGTTATCTTACAAAAATCTTTGATTTATAGTAAATGGAGGGTATCTCCATACTTGTACTCCACTAGCACAAGCAAGCCTAACAGAACCCCTATAATTTCTGAATGTTTTTATATTACCATAGGAAGAAGACAGAGGAACATTGTACTCAAAAAAGATGATCCTGAAAATCCTTACTGTGTTTTATACAACTTTTAACCATTTAAACAGCTCTCCAACTGTTCTTTATTTACTGTCACCTTAATGATTAAGCTGTTTATTGGAACCGCTAACACACATAAGACTCCTACTCTATCACATTGCTATGTTGGCTAAATTCATAATTCTTGTCTCTGTGTTATTTACTTAGGACTCCTTTAACTCTTTTTAATTCTTGACTTTGTCCAAAAATGGCTCATTTACTCAGCTGGCTAAGTGTTTCTGATCTTTTGCTCAACTGGATGATTTAACCTTCCCTAGCAGATTTAACTGCTATCTTTTGGTTAAAAAGTCTGTTTCCTTCTGGGTTGTAAAAATTGCTGTATAGACTCCTTATTATCTGAAGGGGGGGGGGGNTACCTTTTCTGTTTCAAATAATTTTTAGTTTGTAACTGTTTCCACAGCCAAAATTTTATTCCCCTTTCTTTGAAGAGAAAATGGATGTGCATAAAACACACAATAAGACACTTCTAACATCCGATATCAGTCATTTCCCTTCTGCGAGTAAACATGGCAGCACTAAAACTGCCCAGCCTGTTGTCCTAACAAAACCAATCTGTTACTCTCCTTCGTTTATAACTTGTCAACAGCTGCCTCTTATAGGCCAAATACCAAACAGGTCCCTCACCATCCACTCTGTTAGTGCACTCAACATTTGCACTTGCAAATGTCAATTTATCTGATGGTTATATGTGTAATAGTCTCATTTTGCCTGTGCATATCTGGTCTCGTGCATGTAAATAGAAATGAGAAATTTTGGCAATACAAAATTAGAAAGATCTCAGAAGAATGTTCTTTAGTAGTTTAATGACTTTCTTGAAGAGATGCAGCCTCATGTGGCCTAGAAGCACTGGCAGAGCCTCTGTCAGGAAGAAAGCAGGCATCTCCATCCTCCTAGGCTAGTATTCACAACAGAAACATGCAGGTATTTAGAAAGCACTTTAGCAAATGAACCAATTCACCTCTCTAAAGTAACCTTATTCTCCCTTATTCTGTAATAATACAGCCATCATAATGTACCACATTTCCTTGGCAGAAAAGAATACTGTGAATTTCAGAATTCTAAATCCCCCGATTTTGGAGCCTTACGACAGGAAAGCAGTGTGATATATGGTAGATAGATGCTACTGCGAACCCTTGATAATCTAGAAGAAAATTCATTGTCCAACTTAGGTGAAGAAAGAAAAACTTAACTATGTATTCAATTAGGCCCTGAAAATCTCAGGTCTAGGATTAAAGTCATATCTGAGCCATAAATGTCTCTCGACACTATTGGTGGGACACAAGGGCTTAGTAACATCTTAGACGCATAGAGGAATGGTACCAACGCTCAAGAGGCCTCTCTAACCCCAGGCAGGTGTCCAAAGGTATCTGAGAATTGTGAGCAGGCAGCTGTATTTCCTGCTTAGAAATGGAAAACTCAAATATCAGTGGGATGCTATGATTGCTCCTTAGCTGTTCTTGAGGAGGATAAGTTGGTAGTGGCTATCATCGAAGTGACTTTGAAAATGCAGGCCTAGAATCTCCAGAGTATCCAGGAATCAAACTCCTTCAAAATCCACACAGATTCCTTATTCCTATTTTCATGTTGCTGCAGCAGATCTTGAAGGGACTGGGGCAAGGACAAGCTGAGAAACTGATACCCCTATTGAGATACAGTTCTGGAAACCAATAGATGAGGAAATGAATGTAAAGGGGAAGATGGGTTGGGTATTTTCCCTCTGAAGGATGGAGTGCTTTGGGTACTTTGTCACATGACTCACCACAGACCAGAGTAGAAATAATATTAAAAAATCACCACAAAAACATGATGCAATATGAAAACATGTCCGTTTCTTTCAGGACACTACCAATACTTAGCTGAGGCAGAAATTATTATAGTAAGGCATTATTTAACACAAAATAGGTATAAAAGAAATTTTTGTATTACACCAATTTTACTCTCTTCAAGAAGTATTTCATGTAATATTGGAGAAGGCTATTCTCCATCAAGTAGAACTTGCTACTATTTATAGTATTGCAGTTTTACATTTCAGTTTGATCACAAACACCTTTCCCAGACACTGCTGGAGGCTAAAAAATGACTCAAAGGAAAATTTTGAAGCTGATCCTCTGCAGGCTGTCAGCACACACTGTAGTGTTTTGAAAAGTGCATGTGTGAGCACAAATAGACATGTGGTTATCGGTGTGAATATCTTTCCTTGCAATGCCTCTCTCTTCTTCCAAAACTATCTGACAAAGGACAGACATTCTTAATAATAGCTCTTGTTGCCAACATCATTTTACACCTCTTCTATTTCAGGGTATGCACAATGTGTTTTTATTACACTACTTGATGGATTTCCGAATGGTTCCACTTTGCAAAAGAGGTAAAAGAAACAAAACCACTTTATTACTTTCATTTGGGTGCCAGAGGATATTTTGAGACATTTTGTAACAGTATAGTCCGAGAGGTTTCAAGGAGGGCAAGAAAGAAAAATATATCTTCAATGAATTGTAAGGATTGAAATAGCACTGAGGGTACTTCGTACATCAATTGAGCTCGTATGCATGGGTAACTAAAAAAGTCATTAAAAGGAGGACTCTCAACTGCGGTATGAAGTCAGTATTTTTTTTTCTGTCCATATGTTTTTGAAGATAATAGCAGGATTTTCACTGTGGTTTCAATTCTCTCCAGCTGGGTAATTTGTGTGACACACTTTCAAGGCACCCACTGGCTAAATAGCAGTAACTTCTGGGTTTAAATGCATCTTAGGACACAACTGCATTCATCACAGTTCATGTGCGAGAAAGCAGGAGAAAAATATTTTCATTTGACAAGTTAGGCACTGCCACCTCAAAACAATCTAATATTTATAGACATCCTGACAGACTAATGAATAGATAGATTCATTTGCATAGAAGGACAAGTACTAGTTTCTAGATGAAAGAACAGAGCAATGTGATAAAACGCTAAAGACTGACAAATATGTCATGTAGGTTCTGATTATGCCTTCTGACTGTCAGGCGAAAAAACAGTAACTTGCTAGCCACAACTCAAGCAGACAATTCAGCAATCAAAAAGGCTTTGAACATTTCACCACAGCTTGAAGAATTTGGATTTTTGGACTTTGTTGGTACTAGTTGTATTTTGGTTTTGCTGTTGGAAATGTACCTTTGAAATGATCTGTGAAAACTACTGGTATGTCTTCAAGGAGTCCAGTATCCTTGGATGAGGTCAATGCATGCCTTAATTTCAAGTAGTAGCAAAGAATTATATCTAACATCTTATCTTTGCTATGGTATTATTACATGGAAGAAATCTGACCTTATGTTTTATTCAGCAGGCTCATTATTCCACCCCATATCATGCACATTTTTAATGTCATCATCAACAGGAAACTAGTATAATGGAAACTGTAAGAAGAGATCATTTAGTTTAAAAAAATCCATCATCTAATCAGTAGTAAATAAATAGTGGAGTATTTAAAAGTCTGGCAGAGTACTGTGGGAATCACTACGTGTATGTGAGATGAGCTAGAGCAACTTCTTTATTGGTAGATCTTTTTATGAGCTCTAACAAAATACAACAAAGTGAAAATAACTTCATAAAGAATATATCTAAAAGATGCCCCGGAGAGCCTGGCAGTGAATAAACAGACTTGCTAGAAAGGTTGTAGAGACAGTAGCTTAGGTATTTGGTCTGCAGGGACCCTGAGGGGCTTTGATTAGCACCATAAATAGGAGTTTCTGTCATAGATGTTATTAAGCTGTTTGAGAATCTTAAGGAACCTTGTTTATCAAAGGCAGAAATCAGAGCTTTATAGATATGACTATCCAATCTGAGGACAGAGATAAAAATATAACATGAAAGAGTCTTTGAAGACTATTCTGCAGCACTTACTTGCACTGAGTTGCACTTAGCCTTTCAAGGAGGTCATAGTGGAACAAACTTAATATCAGGACAGTTACTGAAATATGCTTAACAACATAATAAAATAGAACAGGTGCTTCCCTCTTAGCTTAGGGCACACAGTTGGAGTTACCAATAAAGTGAATAAACTAGGAGGATAGCTAATCGCATAATGCACTGAGCCATTACTCTTTCTCCTTAATTCATGTTGTGAGAAAAAACACTAGACTAAAGGTGGTCCTTAGTTTTCAGCATATAAGTAAGGTGTCCTAAAGGAGAGGACAGTATTACTCCCTCAGAAGTGTAGCATTTCTTAAATGCTTTGACAGATACAGGGGACTGTGGGGGTACAGATGAAGAGCATGTCAGCAGTGTTTCGGTTTGCAAAGGTGATTTGCCCTTACTGCTGTGGTGGAAGGGAGATGTGTCTGGCCCAGTGTAGCCGTTTGAAAAAGGGCTTTTGAAAGGGGGTGTAAGAGAGCAACCTACTTACCCGGTTATAAAATTCAATTTTCCTCAAAGCTGTCCCTGGGTGGTGGGCTGCGAGGGGAGCAAGAGGGGGGCCTTGCTTCAGCTGCTCTCCCAGGGTTTGGGGAGGGAAGCTGGGGTCGGGGCTGGGGCCGGACAGCAACGGCTTCTCGTTTCCCTGGGGCCATCTCGAGATGGAGCAGGGATGGGACCGGGGCCGGGGCCAGACAGCAGCTCATCGCCAGGAGCACAGGGGCCGATCACCAGC